>JAAEAF010005775.1:0-47227 GCA_011037195.1 Triatoma infestans | reverse complement strand
TGAGTGTTTCACACCAGATTTTTTTTTTTTTCAATATAATTCTTAAAAGTTCTAAGCTTAGCTTCGTAATGTTGGATTTTTTTTTTTCTTAACTTTCTTTAGTTGTTCTCGTAATATTAAGAAGGTCTTAGAACCTACATTATATACTGATTAAAGACGACAATCTTTGGAAGAACACCCCCATTATTTGTCCCAAGTTTAAAGAAAAAATTTTTTGGGAATTATTTTCGAAAACATCGTGAAAATCGAGGAGAAAAAAAAATCGATTGATGGCTGGGGCTGCTGACCAAAAATTTTCAAAGCCAAATGTCCTAATTGTGCTAAAGAAATATCAAGATTGAATTTTAGGCGATTTCCTCGTTAGTATTATTTTTTTTTATTTTTTTTTTTTTTACAAAAAAAAATCTGGTGTGAAACACTCATCCAATAATTTTTTTACTGCAATTTACGTAATTATAAATGACAAATTTACTTCCTACAAGACTTGTAATTGATTTTATAATTCGTACTACAAGTTTAGTTGTCCTTCAATTTTTCTTCAATGGGAGAATCTAAACTTAGTACTAACGGACTTTTTTAGAGGAAAGCATAACACCACCCCCTCCCCTAAATCCCACTTAAATGAACTTTTCACGGAAAGCAATTTCAAAGAAAAGTGATAGGTTTTTTTGTATGTATGGTTAGCATAAGGAAATTTAATGAAATTCTGTGCACATTTTTATCTGTCAACATCTGTACGTCAGTAAAGACGTACTTCCGGTTAACCGATTTCCTATTAAACTCGGTAAATATTTAAACATATTTTATTAGTAATTAATATTGTTTAGATGATAGAATCGTATAATAATCTAAAAAACAACTTTTAGGAATGCTTCGAAATAAAATTTGTATTATATTCGAGTAGGCATTGTTAGTATATTAAGTTTAAAGAATATCTATTGGAGCTGGTTTCGAAAAAAATATCACAAAAAAATGAAAAAAAAAAAAAAATATTATTCAATAAAATGGTATATTTTTGGTTGAGAAATTTTATGACAGACAACTGCCTGTCAGATCTCATGGTGACATGCAAACGGAATATCAAACTTGAACCTTCGATTTTTTTAACTGTCCTGAGCACAGATCATTTCCTGTAAAAACCATTATTTCGGATTCAGTAGATCTGAAAATGTATACTTCCGGTGAAAACTTAATATCGAAATTTTAACATGAACTCAATACTTTCTCTTCTTACAGTAAATGAAAGAATTTTTGGAAAAAAAAAAATCGAGAAATCTTAGAAAGATAGTTAAGAATTGTTCTATAGACTTGTTCTATATAATTCTCCATAGGAAAAAACTGGATTAGTCACGTCTTCAAAGATCTTGACATATCTGCAGATATTCCCAGTCTAATAATACTAAGCCTCGTGACATTTTTCACATTCACACAGTACAATTAGATCACTTAATAAACTAAGGTGTAGCCCCACAATAGTAGAGATCTTTCCGGTTCGTAATAGATGTAACTTTTTCAGCCTACTTCCTTCTACAAAAAACATCGCTAGGAATTTTAGTATTGCAGAGGAAAACTTCGTGCCAAAATTTTTCTCATTTTTTAATATCTAAATATATTGTCACATAGAAAAATGTTATTATGAAATAAATTTAATGAAGATCGGCCGAGAAATAAAATAAAATAAAATAAAATATCTTCAATTATGCCAACGTTTCTAAAGAGTTTTTTTATCTTAATCAAACCTTTAATCTAAAATACAATACAAAGAGGAACAACAATGGATTAATAAAATTATTGTAAATAAAAAAATAACAGATATTGTTCATTATACATATATATATGAAACAATAATGCATTGTTGTTTCATATTGTATTGTACTTTAAATTAAAGCCTTGATAAAGATTAGAAACGCTGTTCAAAACAATTCTGTGTTTCTAAAAATGTTGATTTTTCAACTAAAGTTGAATATCCAATACTTTATGATTAAAATAAATCTTGGATAAAAATTGAAGAAATAAATAAAAATAAAAAGATCGTAAATTTGCTGTAAAAAAAAACAGAAATCTTATATTTATCACAGTATAAAAATAAACTTAGATTGAAATAAACATAGATAAAAAAAAATATATTAAATAAGAATTTAAAAAAAAAAAAAAAACCACTCTTATTTTTATATGTAAGTTTATTGCTTTTAATTTTATGAAATTGAGGTTAATTTCTTTAAAAATGCCTGAAGTAGAATAGTTTTCTTACTGGGAAATACTGCAACTGAAGCTACTTTAGCTGGCGGCGGAGCGGATACGGAAACCTGTGCAGCGACCGCTGGTTTTGCACTGACTGTTGCTGTTGCTCCTGCACCTGCTCCTGCACCTCCAGCTGGCTGACTTTTCGGCATTTCATAATTAGCTTCAAAATTTAGATTAGCTCCTAATAAATCTGGTTGTCCAAAATGTCCTTGAAAATTATAACCATTGTCAAATGATTGTTGAAAACCAACCAAACCAAATCCATCATTATAACCAAAATTTTGATTATAAATTGAACCACCATCTTCTATACCAGCAATTCTTTTAATTCTTCTCAATTCTATAGCTTGTACAGTTGTTGACACAATCAACACTATAAAATATGATAAAAAACACAATAATGTAAACTGCTTCATGTTGTTGTTTTTTTTTTTAATTCCCTGTCTCTCTTTTTTCAAATAAATTTTTTTAAAAAAAATGTGTTTTCAATAATAATTTTTATAAACAAAAAGTTAATCAATACACACACAAACTGGTTGTGGTCAATGTGTTGCATTCACTTTATATATATATAGTATATGGCGCATTACCTACTTCTAAAGGTAGTTCTTGCAAAATCTTTGTAGTCCTTCAAACCAGACTACCACTAGAAGTCCAGTCAGTAGTGGACACACACAATCTCTTAACATTGCTAAATACCTATGGGAGGAGATCTTAATATTAATTGATATACATATATTTCTATATTTTTTTTAGTAATAATTACTCATTTTTTTGTTTTACTACTTTTCATATATTATTTACATCTAAAAGTTAACAAGGATTTTTTTTTTTTTTTTTTACGTCATTTAATCCCTGAAGATATTATTTCTATTATTACTATATACAGGGTGTCCTAAGGTATATGGATAACGACTTTTTCTCGGAAACTAAGATACCTAGAAAAAAACTAAAAAAAAAAATACGTGCCCCCCCCCATAGTTTTTTTGTCAGAAAACCAAATTTAATTTGCAACTTTGTTTAGGTACTTCCAGAAGCGAGATACAGACACCAACTTCATTTTTTTCAAATAGGGAGGTGTGGTTTTTATTTAAGAAATAGATTCCTCTATTATTTTGTAAGAAAAATTTACTTGATCGGTTTTTTTTTTTTTTTCTGTGAGTGATATTTTACAAGTTATGAATGAAAAAAATGATTTCTATAAGAAATTTCAAAATGATATTATAATGGTTTTTTTGATTGAATAAGAAGAAAAGTACTATTTTATTATAAATTTTACTCGTCATTAATTACAGATCATGGCTCGAACTGGCCTCCACCATTAGAGTTGCATACACATGCTTTTTCCTGCCAATTGTACTACCTTACGACCAAAGAAATACATCTCTAATGGTGGAGACCAGTTCGAGCAAGATCTGTAATTAATGAGGAGTAAAATTTGTAATAAAATAGTACTTTTCTTCTTATTCAATCAAAAAACTGTTCAAGTAAATTTTTCTTACAAAAAATAGAGGAAACTATTTCTTAAATAAAAACCACACCTCCCTATTTGAAAAAATGAAGTTGGTGCCTGTATCTTGCTTCTCGAAGCACCAAAAAAACACATTTGCAAATTAAATTTGGATTTCTAACAACTACGGGGGGACACGTAGTTTTCAGTTTTTTTCTAGCTATCTTAGTTTCCGAGAAAAAGTCGTTATCCATATTCCTTGGGATACCCTGTATTGCTTGATGTATAGATCCGTGGACATAAGAAAATACGAATAAGTTTATTGCAAATATATATATATTTCAAATAAAATTAATCACCTATCTTATTTTGGCTCATCCTTTATGCAACTTCCTTTTGGACCGTTCTAAATATAGTAGAAGAGAATATTTGAAGTTCGGTCATGGAAAATGATAAATAAAAAAACTACAATTTTGCCAACATTACCACAAATATATTGTCCTTTTTCAAGGCGTAAAAATATATATGCATATATAATAATATTTAAAACATTACACTTAAACGTTGAACAATCTAATTTATTTTTTTTTAACAATAAATTATGCTGAATACGTATGTGGATGGGTCCGCAATGCTGCATAACATCTGGTGTTTTATCCAACGTAGCATGCATATTCCTCTATTTCATCTACCCATCTACATATATCTACCCATCAAGAACACCCAATTCTCCCAATTTCTTCTACCTTCCCCGATCCTGATCTGCCTCTCTATGTCCCTCTTTTTTTTCTCACAAAACTTTCCCAATAAAGTGCACCATCCTCCTCCACCAATTCTCCTCCGCCTCCAACATCTTTCTTACAAAATTTCCCTCAGTAATACCACCTTTAGCCCCCTTCTCGTTGATCATGTCGGTACAGTATAAGCTCCGCTGCAACACCCACCCAATAGAGGTACCCAAGGAAAACAGCCGTGTGACTATTCATTGCCTGAGCCTGATAAAATCCAACCTCCCCTATGCCTGCGGAACACTCAAAACTTAACTTGTGGAATGAGCCTCGCGGTTGACCGGCCATGTCATATTGGCTTAGCTATCAGCGCCCTCAAGTCTGTCTAAAGGCAAAAATTAAAGCACCCTCACCTGGGAATCTAAAGGATCTTAGATATCTATTCAAATGCTTAGACTCTATGTGGGGTTGACTAAAAATTTGCTGCCCTCATGTCCCCTCGTTGATGCCTAGCTATTTGGTTGTGAGTTCATCCTTTTATATATTTATATATATATAATGTCTCCTAGTTTCTAAATACAGTGGTCGTCAACCAGGTCCCTACCGCCTAGCAGTGGGCTATTCTAGCTTTCATAATGGGCGATGGGAGTTTTCTGTTATTTCCCCATATATGGAATATATTACCAACAATCATCAGAGATATTTTCCGTGATAGCCTGCTTCTTTTTATAGTCATCGTTTCGGGCGTTCGCCCATCATCAGGATGTTTTTTTTTCAAAACAATGTGATAACATAGACTTGCACAGAGCAAATTTTGTTGATACACTGGTTTTTTTAAAAATGTTTTTGTTAGGATCTAACTAGGTTAAGAGGGGGTTCGTTGATACCTGCGTGGGTAAACCATGTTGTTTTTTGCTTTTTAAAAGGCATTGTTCCTTTTAAAAATGGAAACATCCAACAAGTGGAGATTACTTAAATTACATTTTTGAAGGAGATTTACTTTGATAATTAACTACCCAAACTATCATACTATTTTTTTTTTTTTTATTGTTCTTTGAGTGTAGAACAAAGGGAAAGACCACTCAGTCAGCCGTGGACTACAGTAGAACAATTAATGATAAGAAATGATAAAATACGTGCTGAATGATCGTAAGATTAGTATAAATAAATAAATATGTTGTTGAACAATTAATCTATGTAAAAGCATGTTATTTGATATTTAACATTTTACTTTTCTTAATTTCCATATATCATTCACGTACGCATATTTCTTCAAAGGCTAAAATATAACAAGTCTAAAGTAGCTTAAAGCTAAACTTTTATAAAGATATCATTGTAAAATTATATAAGTATGCTATCCGACCTTACACGGAGCTTATGCGGAAAATATTTCTGATGACATTTCCTGCGGAACCAATCATAACAAATATCACTAACAACTTTGCTAGATTGATTTATAATATATATGTAATAGTACCGCAAAGATAATGCAACCACACCAGAGAGAAGAGAGGCCCTCTCTAGTTAACAGAGACTACTCTCTGACTTAGGCAGGCTAGAGTGGGAGAACCTGTGTATATAATCCATTGGGAATCTATCTAGAGGATATCTATCAGATACAACCATATATCGCATCGTGTCATATCTCTACTCTCACCATTCATTCTATTATTTTCATTATAAAGTCCAGTGCAGTTAGTGTAAACTTAGCTACATTATATTAGTGTCTTCATATCTCGTTCATTCAATCAAACTCTCCTCAACAACTCCATTATATTGGTTCGCATCGTTCCATATCTCTACTCTCACCATTCATTCTATTATTTTCATTATTAAGTCCAATGCAGTTAGTGTAAACTTAGTTACATTATATTAGTGTCTTCATATCTCGTTCATTCAATCAAACCTTATTTCTCTCCTCAACAACTCCATTATATATATTTTTCCAATTTATTCCTAAATTTTATATCTTATGTTTGAACCTAGCTAATAATTAATATTAAGTATATTCAATTCGCTAAATTCACTTACTGCGCCATCGGTGGACGGTAAGGAAATTTCAACATCAACAGAGATACAAAAAGTAAAAAACGGGCGATAGTTACTAAAAGGTTGACGACCACTGGTTTAAAACATTGATTAAAGGAGGTTTATGTCTGTAAAATCTGGCCAAAGATCTGCATGTCAGTGGCTTGTCTAAAAGTTTTGTATAAGATAAATATTTTTCAGATATTATATGAAATGGAAAACTTATTACAAGTCAATTGATTTTGTGTATCATTTAAAAACTTATTTACAAAACTTTATTTAAGAACTATGTTATTCTTCAAAAATAATATAATGTAAATATCGAAGATATATTGTTTTAAAACTAACTACAACTCGTCAAAGGATTTTTCATAAAGATGTGTAATTAATTTATTTTGAAAAATGTTTTCAATTAATTAAGATTTTCGTTTATAAAAATATAAGACAATATACAAAGGAAAGTAAGGAGCGCTTTAACTTACAAGTAATGAGCTTAATTAATACGGGAGGATAACTTATTATGAGATATTGATTTACTGTTTGCTATTACTTCAAGGAAACTCACATATAATTAGATTTGCTGTAAACATAATGGAAATTAGAGGAAAACTGAATCTTATATTTTCATTAAAAGAGACTAGTTTTCCAGTTAAGAAAGAAAATTTCCAATTAAATTCTTAAAAAGTATTTTTACTATAATTTGGTGGCAAAAATATGAATAACAGAAGACCCTTCACCAGTTTGTCGGATCATTATTGCTAAAAGAATGTTGCTATAGAGGGTGATTTATCACAAATGTAAAAAAGGAACTTAGGGAACTAGGCGGGGGAATTGATTTTGATTAAAAAAAAAATCTCGTGTGAAACAATCACACAATTTTCTGTGAGTTTGTCTCATGAAGAATTGATCAAATAATCTTCTGTGTTCTTTAACCAATCAGTGGAATTGAGCCAGCCAGTCATGGAATTGACTTGGTTTGTTGCTGTAAACTCTTCGATTAGCTCTTACCAAGAGTGTGACATTTAAGTTTAGGGTTTTTAACATTAAGGATGCATTCACACGAATACTATTATGTTGTACTGTAATAGTACCCATCCACAGCAAAGAGAATGCAACCACAGCAGAGAGAAGAGAGGCCCTCTCTGGTTAACAGAGACTACTCTCTGACTTAGACAGGCTAGAGTGGGAGAACCTGTGTATATAAGCCAGTTGGAATCTATCTAAAAAGCATCTATCATATACAACCATACAACTGTACATCAGTCGTCGCATCGGTCCATATCTCTACTCTCACATTCATTCTATCATTTTCATTATAAAGTCCAGTGCAGTTAGTGTAAAACTTAGCTACATTATATTAGTGTCAGCATATCTCGTTCATTTAATCAAACCTAATTTCTCTCCTCAACAACCCCATTATAATATAATTAGGAGTTTAAAGAAAAATCAGTTTACCAAAAGTCCTACATTTTTTGCCTAATTACTTCTGCATATTACTTTCTCTTACTCCTAGTAAATACGGAAGTATTGCAATAGTGTTAAATTTTCGATATCGAGTTTTCACCGGAAATATTTGTTTCGAGGTCTCTGAGTCCAAAAAAGTGGTTTTTAGAAATGGGTGTGTGTGTGTGTGTGAGTGTGTTTTTGTATGTATGTATGTGAACAGCGTAGCTCAACAACGAAAAAAAGCAGCAAGTTCAAACTTGATATTCCGTTTGAGTATAACAATAGGATCCGACAGTACGTTATTTGTCAATGTTCCTCAACTGAAAGTATAACTTTACTCAATGATTTTTGTACACTTTTTTTTTGCAACTTTCTCAAAAATCGCTCCAACGATTTTCTTGAAACTTTGTATATCAACTACTTACACAAACATCTACAATTTTTATTTGTAACATTTCTCCAGTAAAATGCATTTAAGGGCACCACTATTGTGGGAGAGATGGGGTTAGGTTTTTCTCTAAAGTGCTATTTCAGTTTATTACACAATTCTATCATCTAAATAATATTAATATGAACTGAATATATTGTTGAAAATCCGAGTTTGAAGAAAATCAGACGACCGGAAGTGCGTTTTTATTGAAAAACATTATTCAATATTCTGTTATTTTTCTAAAACGGTTCCAACAATTTTCTTTAAACTAAGTATGTGAATTACACATATAAAGAGCTACAACTTTTATTTGAAACTTTTCTCCGGGCAAACTCATTTAAGCGGGCTTTCCGGTGGAGGAGTGGTGGGGTTATGTTTGCCTGTAAAATGCTATAGTTGATTATACAATTCCACCATCTAGACAAAATTAACTAGAAATAAATGGATTGGCCAAAATTTCGAGTTTCAAGTAAATTAGTTAACCGGAAGTGCGCTTTTATTGAAGTTTTTTTTATTTTTTTTTAATTTTTTCCATAAAAAAAAACTGACGAATTTCATTAAATTTGCTTATACTAACTATAAAGTTTGTCAGTTACAATTTTGAAAACTGGAGTAAGAGAAAGTTGTGTGAGTGTTTCAAATCAGATTATTTTTATATCCAGGGATTAATATTGTACATTATTGTATTAATTTCCGGTAAAATTGCAATAAAAATATTGTTAAAAACATAATACTTTCTCTTGCAGCTGTAAGAGAAAGTAAAAAGCAGATTATGTTTTATTTGATTGTTAATTTTTAAAAATGGAATTCCATTTAAAAAAGTGAATCCTAAAGAAGTATTAATGAAATACTTTAGTTTTTTTTTTTTTTCTAGTCATTTTCTGATATCTTTGATTGAATAAACCATACACATTTTTATATTTGCGATCTCTAAACGCTTTATTATCAAAAGCAAGTAATTCTCTTTTTGACATTTCAGTTTTGTGAAAAATTCATTGAAACTTTATTTTGCGATCGCGTTTCACACTGTTTAACTACAAAATACAAATTATTTCAATTATTGCTTCATGTAGATTACAAATATTCAAAGTTATTTTATATAATGTGTGGGCATATATGAGACAATGTAATCATGTCGGGGGGAATAAAAAAAAACCCTATGGCGCAACAGCCCATGAAGGGGCAAGGCTTGCCAGACAGCGATTTGGATAGGGGGGGGGGCGTGTGGTAAACACCCTGCAGTTCCCATGACGTTTAGTTCTGGCCGTCGCTACCTAGGGCGCTACTAACTGTAGCTTCCAACTTTTTATCACGATGCTGGGTCAAACACCGACTTTGCCCTTACGGTGATTTCTCACTCGAAAGGCGACTGCGCTAGCCACTGTAGACCAACGCGTGAAGACTACTTTGGGTGAATAGAGTAACCATTTTTATTTCCTGTTACTACTAGAAAGAAGAAGTATTGTATTCATGTGAAAAATTTCGATATCGAGTTTTCACCGGAAATATGCGTTTTGAGATCCCCTGAGTCCAAAAAAGTGGTTTTTAGTAAATGGTCTGTGTGTGTATGTATGTATGTGGACAGCGTAACTCAAAAACGAAAAATCGTAGAAAGTTCAAACTTGATATCCCTTTTAGGAATCACCATGAGATTCGACAGTGTGTCGTCTGTCAAAATTCCTCAACTAGAAGTACCACTTTCCTAGTTTTTTTTTTTTTTGCGATTTTCTCAAAAATGGTTCCGACGATTTTCTCTTCAAACTTAGTACATGAACTATACATGCAAAGATCTTCAACTTTTATTTTAAACATTTCTTTGAAAAAACTCATTTAAGGGCACTCTTAGGGGAAGGATGGGGTTACACGTTCCTCTGAAGTGCTATCATAGTTGAATCATCCAAACAAAATTAATTAGAAATAAATAGATGGCCAAAATTCCGAGTTTAAAGAAAATTAGTAAACCGGAAGTGCGCTTTTACTGAAGAGTTTTTTTTTTTTCAGTTTTCGACGAATTTCCTTAAATTTGTTACACTAACTATAAAATTTATTATATTATAAGTTTGAGAACTGGAGTAAGAGAATGTTGTGTGAGTGTTTCACACCAGATTTTTTTTTTTTTTTTGTTCAGTTGCGAAATATCTATAGAATACCTAGGCATTTCATATAATACCATGCGTGGTTTATACTCAGATACCAGATTAATACCATGCGTGGTTTATACTCAGAAACCATATTATATTTCTTATGATAAATTTTGTGTATTTGAAAAATATTCTTTTAAATATATCTATTATTCATTTGTTTTAACTTGGGAAAATTCTATTTTAGTGTTTCTGTATAATAAATCATGGTATTCCAAATGGTGTTTCAGTAGTTCTGGTACTTTAAGTAAAATAATTTAACTTTTAAATGATTACTATTGAAATATATTTTGAAATCGGTGTGTAATAAAATAAATAGGGATGAATTCCATACTTTGCCGGTAACATATATTATAAAGTAACTTATTAATTAAGATAAATACCCTAATTTTATGATCCTATTCGTTTTTATTATTGGTTTGATATTAAATAAACTTTTCAAGTAATTTGTTCAAGTACTTTTCTTGGAAAAAGTACTATTTCAGTATTTCTGAAAAAGAATTTTAACAGTCTTTTTTGAATGGCCTTTTCTTTTTCACTTAAGTGAAATTCGTATGGAATTTCCATATTAGATTTTTTGTATTTTAAATAACTTATTATTAGAAGAATATTTAAAGAAACCTTATTTTCTAAGTATTAACAAAACTAATTAAGTACAATATTAGTTACTTATAGCCAGGAGAGTGGTGATTAATTTATTGTTTAAAGTTTGCCCAAAATTCACTTCTCCTAGAACACTTACACCCCGCTTTGGCCATTACCACATTAACTAGATGTAGGTGTTTCAAAGACTTGTATCAACTTACTTACATAGTAACTGAGTAGAAGTGGCCGGTCTCTCTCACTCTCTCTCCACTCCTTAAAGTCCTCCTTCCATCGTCAAAGACCTTGTAACTAATTCCTAACTATTGGACATCCCCTCCTTAACTAGAATAGAATGTACTGACCAAAATTTAATATTATTAGAAAATTGTATCCTTAATGTTTGTTAAATTTCTATGTCTGTATATGTTATTTGTTTTTATTTCGAAAGCTCATGTATGCTGTATAGGACAATCATAGAGATTTCTCTAGAGGGGAGAGGGGGGTCAGTGGAAGTTTGCGTCGAATATATGCCTGTTAAGATATTATTATTAGTCAACAGTAGAACACATGGAAATTTATACTAGATACGTAAAAGTCATATAAAAATCTCACACAACTTTCTCTTACTCTAGCTTTCAAATTTTATAGTTAGTAAACTAAATTTAATGATATTCGTTGTTTTTTCTTCTTTTTGTTTTATGGAAACAATTGCGAAAACTGAATAAACTATTCCGTAAAAACGCACTTCCAGTTTATTAATTTTCATGGAACTCGGAATATTGGCAATTAATTTATTTCTAATTAATTGTGTCTAAGATGGTAGTAGAATTGTATGTGTGATGGATTGCCAGAAATATAAAAATATATTTAATTTGAAATTATCATATTATGAACAAAATGTAACATTCCCTGGCAAAAAGGACTATTCAGGTAGAAGACCACTATTGTCTTTTAGAGTTCATGAACTTGATAGCATTGTCTACCCCTTCTTCTCACAGGGAAAGATTTCAACGAACAATTAGAAGGCATTCCTTCAAAATAGTCTGAGCTAGACGTCATCAGTGCCACTTTAAGTTAAAACATAAGAGCTTTGCATTTAATCTAGATAAATAATTGATTTTTATAAACATAATAGTTGTGATATTGTATAATATTTAAATATCTTTAAGGATAATATACTTAATTTAATCTACCAGTGTTTTCTTGATTATTTCTTAATACTTCTATCTTTATTTCAAACATACACACAAGCCCTTTACAAAACCGCTCGTGCTACACAGGCTTAGTACTACCACTACAACATCACATCACATATGAAACTAAAACAGCACATTAGAGGCAAACATATACTATACCTAGCCCGAAAAGCCCCCATAAAAGTCCCCTCCGAGATTACCCGGAGAATTAAATGTTTCAAAATAAAAGTTGTAGCTCTTTATATGTTTAATTTCACATACTTAGTTTAAAGAAAAATCGTTGGAGCCGTTTTAGAGAAAGTAACAGAAAACTATTTGAAATTCTTTTCAGAAAATACGCACTTTTGGTCATCTGATTTTCTTCATATTCGGAATTTCAATAACATATTTCAAATCCTAATTAAAATTATTTAGATGATAGAATTGTGTAATAAACTGAACTAGTAACTTTAGAGGAAAACCTACCCTATCTTCTCCCCCAATAGTGGTGCCTTTAAATGCATTTTCCCGGAAAAATGTTTCAAATAAAACTTGCAGATGTTTGTATGTGTAGTTGATATATCTAGTTTAAAGAAATTCGTTAGATCCATTTTCGAGAAAATACCAAAAAAAGGAAGTGGAAAACCATTGAGAAAAGGGGTATTTCAGTTGAATCTACATACGTACACACACACACACACACACACACACACACACACACACACACACAGACCATTTTGTAAATACCACTTCTTTGGATTCTTTACTTTACTTATAATTTTCTTCATTACTTTACTTATATTTAAAAAATATAAGTAATGTAATGCCTACACTTTTTAGGTGACGTTCAAAACTACCATCATCAGGCTGCTTTACTATATTTTACTCATATAAATACATCAAAAACAATCTAGGTGGGTGAAGTTGATCGCCTTTTCGTGGTGCCCCCTACGTCATGATCAACGGTGCACCAACCTGAATGGGTCAGTCCATCAGACCTCAGAGGAGAAATCGTCCTATGCTCTTTGGGTAATGGAAGCTGCAACCAATTACATTTTCCGCACTCGTGTTCGCGGATGTCCTTCTGTTGGTGGCAGAAAGCGAAGAAAAGCTCCAAAATTTGAATGTATGGGCAGAGGAGCTTTTGAAACGTAATACGATCATCAGCACCGGCAAACCCAAATGCTTAGTGGTTTTCAAGGGTGGAGAAAAGGATGCGAGTAACAATAAATGGTAGAGAAATCGAGGAGGTTTCCAGTTTCAAGTACCTAGAAGTGTCTATTAGCGAAAGCGGAAAGTTAAAGGAGGAAATTAACGCTTGAGTGGCCGCTGCAGGGAGGCTGTTCTCCGCTATCAACAGAAGTTCCTCAGCAACAGAGAAGTGGCCAAGGACACAAAAATGGCAGTGTACCGCTCCACATTCGTGCCCGTACTTACCTACAGATGCGAATCCATAAAGGTCCATAAAGGAATCTGGTCGTAGTCGCCTGCAAGCTACAGAGATGAGGTTTCTACGAAAAGTTGAGGGGAAGACCGGGAGCGACCATTTCAGAACCACGTTAAAATGCGAACCGCTCGAATCAAATAATTGAGAGAGCGCAGCTGAAATGGTTCGGTCATGTAAGCAGGATGGAGGAAGATCGGTTTCTTAGAAAGGCGATGGAGGCTAGGATTTCTGGCAGGAGACCCAGAGGAGAAGAAGAATAAGTTGACTGGATAATGTCAAAAGAGGAATCAGCAGACGAGAAGTTGGATGGGCAGGTTCCAAAATATTGTCGCCAGATAGAGGCGCACCTTTTGTCAAACCTCTATACCGCAAGGTTGATGAGGTCAAGACTAAGAAGACGAAGATCTGCAATCTACATGCGTACACACAAACACACACACACACACACACACACACACACACACACACACACAGAGACCATTTTGTAAATACTACTTTTTTGAATTCAGGGGACCTCAAAATAGATATTTCCGGTGAAAATTCGATAACGAAAATTTTACATGATTACAATACTTTCTCTCTTACTAGGAGTAAGAGAAAGTAAAAAACACGTCATATAAAAATCCAGTATTGTTGATTCAACAATAATACAGGTTTTGCTTTTTACAATATAAAAGCTGTTAAGTTCAAATGTATAGAATATAAATTAAAATTTTAAAAAATATAAGTAACGTAATGCCTACATTTTGGGGGGGGGGGCAGGCTTGACGTTCAATTACCGATCATTAAGCTACTTTACTATATTTTACTCTTATACATAAGTATATATCAATTATAATCCAATGCCCAAGACCTGAGAATCGATCCCAATACACCGCAACTTTGCGATCCGCGAAACTTTAATGACTCAGCTACCATAGCATCTAATTAAAAATTTGGAATATCTAATGCATTTGGATTATTAATTAAGTAATGTTTAATTAAAAGTTTACTAAATAGAATATCAGTATGAGTTTCCTCCGAGAATTATTCTGTTCACTCACACACACACACACACACACACACAGACCTTTCACTTATAACTGCACATTGAAAACTTCTATTTTCTGTGAAAAGTAAGTTTGGAAAATTAGACAAGTTCGCAATACTACATCTGTTTAACAATAAAGTTCAATAATTTGATTTTCTTACTAGATAACTACATTTTTAAACAATAGTTGCAACAACAACAACAATGTGGTGTGAAACACTCACATGACTTTCTTTTACGGCAATTTACATAGTTATTATTAATGAATTTACTTCAAACCTATGGGATCCGAATCATTAGAATCATTAAGATTCGTGAGGATCCAAAGAACCTAGCTATTCTCTGTCTAGGCCAAAATATGGAGATAAAATTCATATAATTAGAGATGAACTAGCCCTACAGAACAGTTTTCAGAACAGTCATGAACACCAGTCAGTCATAATCATTTTACTTTCTATTCTCAGCCGGTCAGTCTCTCTCTTAATTATTCTCTCGGTACCTCGTTCTGAAAATTTTTAAAACCCACTGGTTACACTTAAAGTTCTTTCAGTTTTATATATATTTTTTTTATTATTAGATATTTCTAATTGATGTTCAGCACATCAACTAGTTTATTTCTTTATAACATTCCTAAATATATCCCCCTCTCAAATCAGCCATATTGGTGGCAGCGGTGGGATAATGTGATTGATGTGGGTGGGAGAGAATTAGAGAGATAAATTCAGGAATGTTTAGAAGAAATAAACTAGTTGGTGTGCTGTACACAATGATTAATGATAATAATGAATAGTAATATAATGATATAATGAAATATATTCACTGTTACAATGAATAGAAATATATAATAGTAAGTATATACTAGTAGTGTAGGGGATTATCGCACTGCGATCTGAAAGACCTACTGTGTCCCCGGAGCCTTCTCAGTTCACTGCCGGCCTCCAAGATACAGACAACACTGCTCATCACCGTACAGTGAGGCTCTTAGGAAGAGAAAATCTAAGGGCAGCATGCTGGATTCGAAACCGGGACCTCCGCGTTGCTAGTCCAGCGTGCTACCACTGATCTAACCCCTTCTTTCTCCCTTGGCTTACGCCAATTAACTAGGGACGGAGACCCTAGTTTGTGTACTGTGTTTGTCCTTGTCTGTAAAAATGTAGTGTATGTAGTTTAAGTGTATTGTGTACTGTTCTGACGAAGTGCATGGAGTACTGAACTGTGGTAACCCGTGGGGTCGCTACTCCCCAAGTAACTGCATGCAACAGATACCTCTTGCGGGTAAAATATTAGAATGAAATAGCGCGAGAATAATTAAGAGAGAGACAGACTGGCTGAGATTAGAAACGTAGAATAATTGTTGACTGACTGGTGTCCATGACTGTTCTAGAACTCTCTTCTGTAGGGCTATCTCATCTCTATTTGTATGAATTCTCTCTCCCTATTTTGGCCTACGTAGAGAGTAACTGGTTCTTCGGATCCTCACGTATCTTATGATTTTAATGATTCGGATCCCATTTAAAAATGTTTATATTTATTTGCCTTCAATGTTATATCAATAGGAGAATCTAAACTAATACAACCTAACCCCCCAGCTCCCCCGGTTCCCCTTTTATGTCTATATATATTAGTATACTAAGTTTAATGAAACCTATGGAGATAATACTAGAAAACTGATAAAGCTGTTTAGTAAAGTCACAGATTCGTTCAATCGATTTTCTTGCAAACTCTGAATAGTGGATAGAACACTTCAAAGTAAAGCATAAGCCCCCTTTTCTCCACTGTGTTTAAAGTTTAAGTGGAGCTAAGTCGAGAAATCGGTAAAAAGTGAAAAAATGTATTCAGTACTTCCGGTTGTGGAATTTTTGACTGATAACTTACTGTCGGATCTCATGGTAATTTCCTAACGAAAGTTTTGAACTATCTGCAATATTTTATTTTTGATCTATTCTTATACTATTTACATGCATACATACACATACATACCAGACACCAGACTAATTTTATAAAAACAAAAAACAATCACTTTTTCGGACTCAAGTGACCTCAAAACATATATTTCCTGTGAAAACTTGATAACGAAAATTTAATACGATCAATACTTTATACAATACTTTATTGCTCTTGCCAATAGTAGGAGAAGGTGAAAATGTCGGATTTTTACTTTCTCTTGTTTTAGTACATAAACACTTCCGTTTTAAAACATATGTTACGTAAATAATATAACTTTCCGAAAAAAAAACATAATAGTAATTGAACATGACCACTTATAAAAACAATTTATATCGTAAATTAAGTAAAAAACAATGTAGCTAAGACCAACAGAGAAATTTCCTTGAGTGATGAACAGTTAAAGAAAGAGTGTGGACGATGTTATAAAATGGTAGAAAAGTAATTTGCTAAGGAAGGAGATGTGGCTGACTCCAAAAAAAAAATTTGGTTTTAACATGTTGACATGGTACTCTAACCGCATTAATTGTTGAGTTGTGTGTGCGCGCGCGCGCTCGTGTGCAAGATTGTCACGTCTAAAAAAGAAATTGCCTGTTCGCACAGTCAGCAAGTTAGAAAATAGGCTCACCTAACTTACTGGACTATTAATTGCACAATAGTTTCGCCCATTTAGACTTAATGATACTCGACTTTTTATGCATTGTCCTACATAAATAGATTCAACCATTAATTCAACACAATTCCAGAACCCCAATTAATTCTTTGGTTCTTTTATTATCTTAATGAATTGTATCCCCTATTTTTGAATTGGAACTTTTCTGAATCTACCGGAAAAAAACATGTTACATGAGCGCAATTGAAGTTGAAAATGAAGTTTTTTAGACAAAAATGGCCATTTGTGAAGTGCATAATTGAAAAAAAGTAAAAACATAGTAACATAGAAAAATAGTTCGACATAGTGAAATTCCGTCTGATACTATATACGAGAGAACCCGATACGAAAGTTTCGCTCGAACACTCAGGAAGTTATATCTCTTTCTTATTCTTTCTCACATCATAAAAGAGAAAAGCTAATGTGGTGGTAGCTCAGAGGAATCTTAATTTATCTCTTAAACTATCTCAATCTGAAATCATATTTAACAGACCACTTCCAAGTTAAAGACAGGAATGCGTTGTAGTTATTTATTGGCTGTTTATTTCTTTATAATTATTATGATATTCCTAGGTTTGTTTAGGGAATGAACCTCTTTGCAGCCTGATATCTAAATAAAGGAACCCAAAATGAACAATAAATAAGCCAATAATAAACATAGAGCAACCCGTGGTGCATTTTCATTTCAATACATATTTTATATTACGAATAACAAGAAAATATTAAAAATTCCCTCAACAAATATTGACGCAGATTAACAACAATCTTACAGGAATAATTTGACAGTAACATACTGTTACTTATCTCGACATATATTTTATACAAAAACAAGGAAAATATCTTCCAACTGATATATAAATCATAAACACTCAACCAACAATGCTACATTATCAGAATGCAAAAATAATATAAGATATAAACTTTGTTAATCCTATGATAATGGCATGTGAAATGCCGAAACGTTGGAGAAACTAAATGGTATAATTTATAATAAAAAAAGAAAATAAGGCTGCAAAGAGGTTTCATTCCCTAAACAAATCTAGGAAAATCATAACAATTGTAGTTAAATACAGACCACTTACAAGAATCATCAGTGGCTCAGATAGAATGAAACTGATCTGTCTGGAACAGGGAGTTTGGCTGCGGGGGCTGAACAAAGAAAGATCTGTTTTCAAAAACTTGGGGGTTCTCAAAAAGTATAGGAATTACCCGTGATAATTCAGTTTCCTAAATTTGACACGATCTCAGTACTTTTATCTTGGTGTAAGAGAAAATGAAAAAAAAAAAAAAAAAATCTGGTGTGAAACACTCATACAACTTTCTCTTACTCCAGTCTTCAAATTGAAATTGACAAATTTTATAGTTAGTGTACCAAATTTAATGAAATTCTTCGAAGTTTGTTGAAAACTGAAATAACTGTTCAGTAAAAGCGCACTTCCGGTTTACTGATTTTCTTGAAACTCGGAATTTTGAATATCTATTAATTTCTAATTAATTTTTATTTGGATGGTAGAATTGTATAATCAACTATTATAGCATTTTAGAGAAAAACATAATCCCACCACTACACCAAGAGAAAAGTTTCAAATAAAAGTTGTAGCTCTTTATATGTGTAGTTTACATTCCTAGTTAAAAGAAAATCGGTGTAGCCGATTTTCAGAGAATACCAGAAAACTGAAAAATACATTTCAGTAAAACACGCACTTTCGGTCATCCGATATTTTTTCAAACTCGGAATTTCAACAACACATTTAATTCTAATTAATATGATTTAGATGACAGAATTATATAGTAAATTGAAATAGCACTTTAGAGAAAACATAACCCTATCCTTGCCCCAAAAGTACACTTACATGAATTTTCCTAGAGAAATGTTTCAAGTAAAAGTTGTAGCTCTTTATATGTATAGTTGATTATTCAAAGTTTGAAGAAAATCGTTTGGGTCATTTTTGAGAAAATAGCGAAAAAGTTAAAAAAAAAAACATTCAGTAAAGTGGTACTTCCGGTTGAGGAATTTTGACAGATGACCTACTGTCGGGATCCCATTGCTGATACCTAAACGGAATATCAAGTTTGAACTTTCTACGATTTTTCGTTTTTAAGTTATGCTGTTTACATATACACACATACAGACAGACCACTTTAAAAAAAACACTTTTTTGGACTCAGAGGACCACAAAATAGATATTTCCATATTCCGATATCGAAAATTTGGCACGATTACAATACTTTCTCTTACTAGGAGTAAGAGAAAATAAAAAAATATTTAGAGATAAATATGTGACTTACAGAACTCCTATATTAAAGTCAAACCCTTCAAAAATCAACGATTCGCAAATTTCTTGACAAACTTTCCAAACGGTCACTACGTCAAAATAAAAGACGTCTTTGTTCGAACATTACTTGCACTAATTTGGATATATTACAAACTAAAAAAAACTTTATGGAACTACAAAAGACGGCGATGATAAAACGGTGGCGATTTAAAAGTCTTCGTAGAGAAATAAACTAAGATAAATATATTAAGATAAATATTAGTTAAAAAGATAGAATATAAATCTGAATTTATAAAAAAAAAATAATAATAATAGAGGTTTTGTAAAAATAATATTTACGTATTCAGTTTAAAAAAAATAAAAGCAAATCCCTCCCTTCCCTTGGGTTTATCTCAAAAATTAAACAAATCAATAATGAAATAAAGGGAAATTAAATAATATTTCACATATTGTATAAAGTTATAAATGCTAACAAAACATCGGCTCCATATGAATTATTAATTATTATTGATCTCTTATATTATGGTAATTAAAAAAATAAAAAAGTAAATTAATAAAATATAACCACATCAAACAGAAAGTCTTAAATCTTAAACATCATTTTTTAGGAATAATGCTTTTGTTAAATAAGTGAGGTTGATTTTAAACTATAGATGCAATAATATTGTGACAAACTTCCTAGTTTAACATCTATCCCATATTGCTATCTCAGCAGGGATGGTTCCGAAACTAAAGTGTAACCTTCAGCCTGTAATATAGTCAACAAATATATAAGTAACACGTTTTTATGGCTATAATATGAAAAACTAATTTTCCATCATAAGTAAATCAAAGAAACTAAAGTAACTTAAATTATTAACTTATTAATGGCCAGTAAATTCTGTTTGTTACATTTGATTTTCATTATACATAACCACAGTATTATGACTGAATATTCCAACAATTGGTCACATGGTCACATTTTAACATAGAATACGTTTATTCAGAGGCCCCCCTATATGGTTAAAAACCAAACGAAAAAGGCGAATGTATTTTAGACCCACAATACTCTGAAGAAATACCTACTTGATTTACCGTGTATATGTGCCCGCAAGGGATATCTGTTGCATGCAGTTACTTGGGGAGTAGCTACCCCACGGGTTACCACAGCTCAGTACTCCATGCACTTTTCATCAGAGTACTCAATACACTTAAACTACTTACACTCTACACTTTACAGACAAGGACAAACACAGTACACAACCTAGGGTCTCCGTCCCCAGTTGATTGGTGTAAGCCAAGGGAGAAAGAAGGGGTTGCACGCTGGACTAGCAACGCGGAAGTCGCGGTTTCGAATCCAGCATGCTGCCCTTAGATTTTCTCTTCCTAGAAGCCTCTACAACTCACTGTACGTTGATGAGCAGTGGTGTCTGTAGCATGGAGGTCGGCAGTGCACTGAGAAGTCTCCGGGGGCACAGTAGGTCTTTCAGATCGCAGTGCGATAATCTCCTACAATAATCTACATCTACCTTATATATGTTGATACCAACGTAATATTGATCTACAGCAATGAACACAGTTCATCACACCTTGTAAATATTAATTATACCAATATAAAACTATATAATTTCATTATTTTATAACTTTCTCTTATATATAATTACTATTTATTATAAAAATAAATTATTAAATTAATTTAACTTTAAATAAAATAAAATAAAAAATAAGCTTAAGATATTTTGAAAACTGACACTGGTGCATTCGGTCTACCCCTACATTAAATGCATAATTTTTTTTAAATTTATTATATAAAAAAAAAAGCAGACAGAATGCTAGTGTCGTTTATACTTTCACTTACTATTGTAAATCGGAAGTATTGTATTCGTGCCAAATTTTCGATATTGAGAGTTTTCACCGGAAATATCCATTTTGAGGCATCCTGAGTCCAAAAAAAGTGGTTTTTAGAAAATGGTCTGTGTGTGTATGTATGTGAACAGCATAGCTCAAAAACGAAAAGTTGTAGAAAGTTCAAACTTGATATTCCGCTTACGTATCTCTATGGGATCCGACAGAGTAAGTCATCTGTTAAAATTCCTCAACCTGAAGTACCACTTTAATAATTGTTTATTTTTTTTTCACTTTCTTGCTATTTTCTTAGAAAAGGCTCCGACAATTTTCTTCTAACTTGGTATATCAACAACACATACAAAAATCTACAACTTTTAATTAGACATCATTTCTCTGGAAAAATTCATTTAAGGGATTTTGGGGGAGGGGTGGGGTTAGGTTTTCCTCTGAAGTGCGATTTCAATATACTATATAATACTGTCATCTAAATAATATTAATTAGAATTAAATGTGTTGTTGAAATTCCAAGTTTGAAAAAAATCGGATGACCGGAAGTGCGTTTTTACTGAAATGTATTTTTCAGTTTTCTGCTATTTTCTCAGAAATGGTTCCACTTATTTTCTTTAAACTTGTAATGTGAACTGCACATATAACTTTTATTTGCGGCATTTCTCCTATTAAAGTGATTTAAGGGGGCTTTTGGGGAAGGGTTAGGGTTATGTTTTTCACTAAAGTGCTATCATAGTATTGATTATACAATACTACCAACCAAACAGAATTAATTAGAAATAAATAGTTTGTCAAAATTCCGAGTTTCAAGAAAATTAATAAACCGGAAGTGTGCTTTTACTGAACAGTTTTTTTTTTTACAGTTTTCGTCGAATTTCGACGAACTCCAACAAAGTTCATTAAATTTGCTACAGTAACTATAAAATTTGTCAATTATAATTTTGAAAATTGGAATAAGAGAAAGTTGTCTGAGTGTTTCACACCAGATTTTTGTTTTTTTTCAGATATCTTACGTTATGCGCAAGACATCTAGAAAGATTGCAGAAAAATTATTTCTTACTTTCTCTTACTCCTCCTAGTAAGAGGAAGTATCGGGATCGTGTCAGATTTTTTGCGAATTTGAGCTTTCACCGGAAGTGCATGTTTTGGAGGTCACCTGAATACGAAAGAAATGTTTTTAGCGAATGGTCTGTGTTTTGTGTGTGTGTGTGTGTGTTTTAACAAAATATCTCAAAGACGAAAAGTCGCGGAATGTTCAAACTTGGTATTTCATTTAGGCACTACCAGCACAAAAGACACGAAGATTTCGGGCAAAATCCATCAACCGGAAGTACAAGGTTACTGATTTCTTCTTCTTTTTTTTCAGTTTTTCGTGATTTTCTATCTACACACATAAATATCTATCAATTTTATATCCCGAGAAAATTGATTTTTGGAGGGTTCCTGGGGGCACAGTAGCGTAATGCTTTCCTCTAAAGTCCCGTTTCAGTATAATATATGGTTTTCCCATCTATATAATGTTAATACACATTAAAAATATTGATAGAATTCCAAATTTAAAGAGAATGGTTTAGTGGAAGTGCAATTTTGCAGAATGAGTTTATTGAGTTTTTTTGGGATTTTCTTGAACTGTTTTTTGGAATTTTCTTTCTTTTGGAATTTTTCTTTGTACTTGGAATGCTTACTGCATAAATAAAACCTTTTCATTTTTATTTAACACATTTTTTTTTAAATTATTTTTAGATGATTCTAAGGAATCTGAGACGTTAAAATTCAAATGTGTTTGTCCATTATTGGGTCTTATAATGGGTGAGTTAGGTGGAGAGAATTTAGATGAAATGAGACTTTGTTAACACTGGTTAACTAGTATATTAATAAAGGGACACAGCCTGCCTGGACTTTATAATAGAAAATGGTTAAGGTAGAGTGTTATGAGAATGACACGTAGTGACTGGCAAGATGTTGAACTATATATTTCTGGACTGCTGTATTTATCTGGTTCTCCCATTCTAGTCCGAGAGAGTGGTTGGGTTCGTTTCTCTTCTCTCTACTCTCTTTGGTTGCTGTTACATCATCCCCTCTCCTGAAGAAATTTTTCATATGTGAAAGGAGAGGGGATGATGAAATTTTTCATAAGGAGCGTACGTGTGAGTGTATGCGTGTAGAACATCTTGTTTGGCTATGAGTTTGTTGCGGCTAGCTAAGTTAATGGAGACTAGCTTCTGATGCAGAAAGCTAGTGATGAAGCTGTTGCGAGCTAGCCAGTGATGTTGAAAGCTAGCAATGATGATACTGTTGCGAGCTAGCCAGTGTTGTTGAAAGCTAGCAATGATGATGCTGTTACGAGCTAGCCAGAGTTGTTGAAAGCTAGCAATGATGATGAAAACTAGCTTATGCTGTAGCAACTAGTAATATAATGAGTGAGTTAGGTGGAGAGAATTTAGGTCTGGTTGATGAAATGAGAAGACTTTGTTAACTAGTATATTAATAAAGACACACAGACTGCCTGGATTTTACAATAGATAATGGTTAAAGTGGTATGAGAATGACACGTAGTGACTGGCGAGATGTTGAACTATAGTGAACTATATATTTCTGGACTGTCCGTTGCTATATCTATCTGGTTTCTCCCACTCCAGTCCGAGAGAGTGGTTGGGTTCGTTTCTCTTCTCTCTACTCTCTTTGGTTGTCTTCTCTCTACTCTCTTTGGTTGCTGTTACATCATCCCCTCTCCTGAAGAAATTTTTCATATGTGAAAAATTTGAGCGTACGAGTGAGTGTGTGTAGCACATTTTGTTTGGCTACGAGTTTGTTGCAGCTAGCTAAGTTAATGGAGACTAGCTTTTGATGCAGAAAGTTAGTGCTGAAGCTGTTGCGAGCTAGCCAGTGATGTTGAAAGCTAGCAATGATGATACTGTTGCGAGCTAGCCAGTGTTGTTGAAAGCTAGCAATGATGATGAAAACTAGCTTATGCTGTAGCAACTAGTAATATAATGAGCGAGTTAGGTGGAGAGAATTTAGGTCTGGTTGATGAAATGAGAAGACTTTGTTATTGAGATGACTGGCGAGATGTTGAACTGTAGTGAACTATATATTTATGGACTGTCCGTTGTTGTATTTATCTGGTTTCTCCCACTCCATTCCGAGAGAGTGGTTGGGTTCGATTCTCTTCTCTCTACTCTCTTTGGTTGCTGTTCACTCTTTATAATATAATCATTCTCTAGCTGCCTCTGGTTGATAGATTGGAACTTGTTCCCCCACTATCTTTGAAATTTAATGAATATTTGTTATTTTATATATATAGCTCTATTCAAGAGGAGTAAGAAAAAGTCATGCGGGTGTTCACGACCAGATCTTTTTTCTTAAAATAGATTACAATTTGTTAAAATTTTTGCATCTCTCAAATTAACAGTATTTTAGTTATTTAGTTTATAATTTATTATGCCATAATCATTAAGATGAAAACTCTTTTCCAAAAAAAGGATTCTTTTTCATTTATTTTAGTAGCCAATCTCCGTTTAATGTGATGAAGATATGGGGGGGGTTTCACAGCTAATAAAAGGGATCTATATAATCCTAGAGAGATTGTACAATTTAATATTGGTACTTTATATTTATCACAGTTTTTGTAAAGCTTGTTTTTATTAGATGCTCCATAAAGTGCGCTATCTAAGAGAAGAGCCCTTTTAGTGATGCCAAATATTTAAGTGTCCAAACGTCTTGCGGGCATCATTGACAATATGGTGGCCGTTGTTATCACGCAGAGTATTATGACCATATAAAAAAAAAATATGTCAAGGTTCATATAATCTTGTTTATTATACTTTTTTTTTTCCCCCGATAGTAATTTTTAAAAAGAACAATAATTTTTTTTTTTTTTTCTGAACTGTTCATTATTGTGAAACCATTCAATAGTTTATTTTTCTCTTTTATTATCAAGATCATAAAGGTATTTTGTGCATTGATTCATGAAAAATTGCAAAATATCTTTTTTATAATTATTATTATTACTATTATAAATTCTAGCGTGTACATTTTTATTTCCTCTTATTCCTAGCAAGAGGAAGTATTGTGATCGTCATTATTTTCGAAATTGAATATTCATTAAAATCATGTTTTGAGGCCTCTTAAGTATTTTAGCAAATGTTTTGTGAGTTTGTGTGTGTGTGTTTTTGTATAAACAAAATATCTCAAAACGAAAAGAGTCGTGTGCCACGAAAGTTTCGATAAAAATCCATCCACCGAAAATGTGACTTTCACTATATGTTTTCTTTTTTCAACTTTTCTCGAAAATAGCTTCAACTATCTAAAGACATAAGGTCAACCTTCGGTGGAAGCCAGAGCATGTTGGCATACAGGGGAACAAGATGGCCGACGCTCTGGCAAAAGATAGGTCTATATCCCCGCTTCTAGGACCTAAACCTTTTTCTGGAGCCAGCGATCAGTTTCTCTTGGGAAGAACTTAGGAAAGAGGAGGTGGAGGTAAAGAGATCTCAACTCTGGAACCTCACCGGAGTGCGGCAGGCCAAGATCTGCCTGGGCAATCATAACCGACGGAGATTCCAGGCCTGTATCGTTATTGCGGGTTTCCTCATGTGGCATTGACGACTCAGAGAACATCCGACGAAGCTGGGTTTGGAGAGTGACAGCACATGCCAGATTCTATGAGGAGATGGAAGAAACGCCAGTACCCCTCCTAATAGACTGCAAGGCTGCTATAATGGAGTTGTTGAGGAGAGAAATTTGGTTTGATTAAATGAACGAGATATGCTGACACTAATATAATGTAGCTTAGTTTACACTAACTGTACTGGACTTTATAATGAAAATGATAGAATGAATGGTGTGAGTAAAGATATGACACGATGCGATGTACAGTTGTATGGTTGTATCTGATAGATATCCTCTAGATAGATTCCCACTGGCTTATATACACAGGTTCTCCCACTCTAGCCTGCCTAAGTCACAAAGTAGTCTCTAGAGAGGGCCTCTCTTCTTTCTGCTGTGGTTGCATTATCTTCGCGGTACCATTACACTGCCATCCAGAAAAGATTTAGGAACCTGGGTAGTTACCAGGAGGAGGAGGCGTTAGGGATCCTTAGGGATCTTGACCTAATGGAGGTGCTCTAGACGGTATTAACCTGTGACATCTGTTTGGGTACTATGAACAGTCTGCGGCACCCAATAGATAATAAGATTATTTTTGTTTGTAATTTATCCTGTGAAAATTGATTTTTGATGGGGTTCTAATGGATGAGTAACGTTAAGCTCTCCTCTTAAGTATTACTCATATAATATTAATTTTTATTGACAGAAAATAAAATAAAATGATTGAGGGGTATAAGTTGATGAATGTAATTTATTGTGGGGGGAGGCTTTTTTAGGGACATGTTTGGAAATAGTTCAGAAGGAAAATAGGTCGTTAGAGGAAGTGATGACGTCTTTTTTTTTGTAGTTGATTGAGTTGAGATGAATGTGGATGGATTTAGATAGGATCTTTTAAAGTGGTTGGAATAGCTGGTTAGAACAGAGGGATTATGGAAATCAAAGCAATTGTGCGTGTTTTTTGTGAGGGAAGTACTATAGTTTTATGTTTTTTTATTTTTTCAGCTAAACCCAGTTGATATTGTCTAAGCCTCTTAAGTTGGCGAGTTAAAAGAATGAGGAAGATTTTGGCCGGCCAATACCAACCTTGGTTACGAATGGTAGACTAATTCGGCAAAAGAAATTGCCGTCTGCTGACCGTTTGCCCCAAATGAACATTGCCTTCTGCCAGATCTTGGCTCTTCCAGTTTAGGGCACTTAAAAGCAAAACATTAAGTGTCCCTACAATCTAGATACAGATGGATAGAGAGATAAGAGTTGAATAGCTACTGCGCAGCCGAAAACACTTTTTAAAGTCATCCACATCTTAGTGAATTATCCAATCTCTCTATATTTTTTTACATCTTGCTCTTTAAACCCACTATAAAAATTTTTATTTAGTGAAAAAAATCTAGAGTGAAACACTCACACAACTTTCTCTTACTCCAGTTCTCAAAATTATAAATTGATAAATTTTATAGTTTTTGTACTAAATTTAATGAAATTCGTCCAGAGTTTGTCGAAAACTGAAAAAAAAACTGTTCAGTAAATAAAAGCGCACTTCCGGTTTACTAATTTTCTTGAAACTTGGAATTTTGGCCATCTATTTCTTTCTAATTAATTTTGTTTGGATCATAGAATTGTATAATCAACTATGATAGCACTTTAGAGAAAAACATAACCCCACTCCTCCTACAAAAGTGCCCTTAATGAATTTTCCCAGAGAAATGTTATAAATAAAAGTTATGTATCTTTGTATCTTTAGTTTATATACGAAGTTTCAAGAAAATCGTCGGAGCCATTTTTGAGAAAATCGTGATAAAGTGAAAAAAATCATTTAGTAAGACGTAAAGTAAACGCACTTCCGGTTATCCAATTTTTTTCTAACTCCGAATTTCAACAACTTATTCAATTGTAATTATCATTATTTAGATGACAGAATTGTTTAATAAATTGAAATAGCACTTTAGATGAAAACCTACACCCCCCCCCATAACTGCCCTTAAATTAATTTTCCCAGAGAAATGTTTCAAATAAAAGTTGTATCTCTTTGTATGTGTAGTTCAAATAGCAAGTACGAAGAAAATCGTCGGAGCCATTTTTGAGAAAAAAGTAAAAAAAAAAAAACTAGTAAAGTGGCACTTCCGGTTGAGAAATTTTGTCAGATAACGTACTGTCAGATTCCATGGTGATACCTAAACGGAATATCAAGTTTCAACTTTTTACGGTTTTTCGTTTTTGAGCTATGCTGTTCACATGCACAAATACTTTTTTGGACTCAGGGGACCTCAAAACGGATATTTCCGGTGAAAACTCGGTATCGAAAATTTGACCCTATTACAATAATTCCTCTTACTAGGAGTAAGAGAAAGTAAAATGTCTAATAATTAAGAGGAAAACTAAAACTCATTTACATAAAAACAAAAAAAAAATCTAGGTTAATAGAAATAAAATTATCTGTTAATTATGAATAAAATAAAAAATGAAAAAACCTGATAAATAATGATTTTTGTTATTATCAGTATTTTTATTTTAATTTTCTATGTTAGTTGATATTTATGTTGTTTCATAATTAATTAGAAATAATGCCTATTAAATTGCAGAACAACATTTTTCTATATACGGGTATTTGCTTGTTATTATCCTTAATAGCTTTCTGAGATTTTTTCAAACTAACGAGGGCATGTGGGGTAATATTTATTAATGTATAAATAATTAATGTTAATAATAAAATAGAAAGTTATTACATGCTATTTACTGATGTTAATGATGTAATAGAAAGTTATTACACATTACTTTTGAAAATTTAATTGATTAAATCGATTATTTTCTACTGTCTCAAGGATTTTTGGTTTTTGTTGCCATCGCGGCCCAAACTGCTGGTGGAAATATTTGATAAAATTTTTTGGAATATGGTTGTTTCGTAGCTTTACTGGAACAGGGTTGGAGTTTGAAGGAAATCGAAATTTACTTTATAATCTAAGCAATTTTTGAATTGTGCTTTTCAGAGTAAGACTAGAAGAAGAGAATTTTGAATAATCTACTAAGATTATGGTCGAAAGAATACGGTTTGGATTTTGGTCGAAAGAATACGGAAGTTGCCGAGTACATAAACATAGTGGCGGGAGGTTACATACACTTAAGTACTTAGGAAAATGCAATGTTTACCAAAAGATATTTCTTTCTTTTAATATAAAATGTATATGTTACCGGCAAAGTATGAATTTCAGATATTGTAGAAAATGCTTAGGCCTAGGCATTTCAAACATTACCTGGTTACTTTAGGCAAAGTAATTTCATACTTGGGCTAGGTATTCTATACATTGGCTAAGCATTCGGTGCTGGTATAGTGTGCGCTCTACCGTCATGATTCTCATATATTATGCAATCTAGCGCCATGATTCTGGCTTAGTGTGCACTATCCAAGATTGATTATCACGGTTGAACTTTACTTATGTCATCTCTCATGACGGTAAGCGCGCGAAAATAGAACAGTGATCCTACTTATTTTCGAGTTTAATCGGCAAAGGGTTTTTATTGTTTTACCGACGGGTGGTGTGGACCCTCCTGAAAAAGAGGTTACTGAATGCCTCAGCACATATTTTATACAGAGATGTCATTAGGGTTGGTAGAGCGCACACTGGTTAACGCACCATGCATTAGAATGCATTCTGTAGATAGCATTCTATAGAATGCCTACGTCTTCTTAGGCAAAAGATGGAAAGACTTAAAAACATCTCCCCCTTGCCGTAGCTGCTGCTGCTGCGGCCGTGTACGTGGAAGCAATCACGGAGTGAGACCCAAAACAAACCGCTTCGAGGATACTGTGTTCCTCAGTTTCTGACTATTCTCGGCTCCGCTGAATGCTAAAAACTTAACCAGTACTAAGCCACACATAGTCCCTCTGTATATATATGGTCATTGGTTTTAGTTGGTTTTCCCTTTGCTCATAGGTTTATTTAAATGAATTACTCCTTCACCAGAAAAATAACAAAACATCAAGTGGACGGATTCAATGGGACGCATATTTATGAAACGTACATACAAGATTTTCAAGCAGCGGGTAGAGATGACATCGCTCTGCCGCTTCCAAGCTAGTCTACACTCTGTCGTTGCTTCGCTATCGCAATCCGCTCAAGGCTCCGCCCACCAGCGAGGTGGGGGAAGAGGGAAAAGGTTTGCGCCCTACCTCAAGAATACTTATTATCTGGGAGTTGATGGGGCTTAAAGAAGGACGGATGATGGGAATTTACGATTTACGAAGATGTGTTTGGTCAGATTCATATATATTTTGAAAAATTATACAGACAGAGTACACACAAATGCTTGATATTTCATTATCTGAACACATATAATCTCACGAAAATGGTGTAATCGCTCTAGATGTACAGGGAAGATAACTTTGCCTGTTTCGCGATAGACATTCAACAGAATGCATTACCTAACGTCTTTAGGTAATGTATGTAATGTCTGTGCATTGTACACAATGCCCGATTTCTTTAATTTGATTTTATTACCAGCCCAACAATACAATTATTATACACAGTTTCATTTTAACACAAAAGTACAAATGGCTTTAAGCCTAAATAAATTGAACTTGCAAAAGCATTTAATCAGATAGTTGTACTAAAACTATAAATAAAGGATTTTTGATTCTTTAAAATAATTTATATATTTCTATAAACCAATTTCAAACCACAGTTTAACGCAAATCGTTGAAAAATCCATTTTTGAGAAAATCGCAAAAAAAAAAAAAAACTGAAAAATCCATTAAGTTCGAAAATGTTAATTTCGGTTCAGCGATTTTGATCAAAACCATACTGTCAGATCCTCTTATGGAACTTAAACTAAATATCTAGTTTAAACTTTCAGCGATTTCACGCTTTTTATAATATTATTTACATTTTTCAGACTCATCCGGTGAAAGCTCGAATGAAAAAATTTGTTCTTATCAGTGGAGTAAGAGATGGAAAAATAATACACAGCCCATTGTTTACAGATTTTTTTTTATCTCTAGAACATTGCGAACATCATGAACTTTTCAATTCTTTAATGTTTTTGGACTTTTGTATCACTTAATAATTTTGTTAAAAAGTTGTGTAATGACATATCAGGGTCATAGCAATGTCAACGTGGCTCGTGGCTCCAGCCAGCCGCCATCTTCACAAAGGATGGCAGGAAGAAAGGATAATTTATAACTAGTGGCCCAGCCGGCCGCTGTCTTCAAGACAAGGGCCGCGGCCAAACAAAAAACCTTTTTCAATACATTACATCAAGGACAAGCACCGATAAAGCTGGCCACTGACCTAAATGACATTGGTCGCCGACCTGGCCAAGGTCGCACGCTCGTAGGAGATAGTGCTTAGTCTGAGACTACTACTACAGATTGACAGTGTGTGAGTAATACTAATATAAACTTCGACCCACTGGAGGAGGGGATCATTCATCGATCATTATTAGTACACAAGTAACATCAGTATATCAGTATATCAGTATTACATCAGCAGTTATACTTGAGTTCAGAGCGTGTCCCTATACAAGGTTAAACTTATAATTATTTCATAGTTGTGCATATTAGTTATTTATTTTAATCATTTAAATTATTTGTTGTTTAGTTCCTAGATTTCAATTAGTCATGTTAATAGTTACCATTTCTCACATTTAATTTATTGTAAAAATATAGTCTATTTTTATAAATTCAGTGTTAGTAATTCAAGCAATAACTCTCTAAACTAACTTCCGCCTAATAAATCCCTCTTCAAGACATCCAACTTCATACCTCAGGAATCACGACAATTGATTCCACCACAGTTGCATTTATAATCAATTATAATAATAAATAATAATTATCATTAATAAAAAACATTTAGATTATTTCATTTAACGTAATTAATTTAAAAAAAGCGAAAATTCCATTTATATTAATTTTGAGTAAATTAAAAAATGAAAATGTGTGAGATAATTCAGTTAAAATTACAGATAATAGCTGTCTTGAGATTGATATTCACTTTGTATAAATTTGTATTAAAATTTAAATATCTATTTTTTTAATGGATTTTTAGTTCAAATCTAGAAAATCAACTTAAATAGTTATTCTTTTATTGAATAACTATTTTATTGGTATAATGTAATAATTTAGAAAACTCACTAGAAAGCTTTTCTTCCCCTATCTATACTAGAAAATCTTTTTTCAATTTTCCTTTCATGAATTGAAATTGAGAATTTTTCTTTAATATGAAATGAAGTAGAAATAGAATTTAATTTAAAAAAAGAAAATGATAAGAATTCAATATACCTACATTGATATTTCAATCAAAGAGAATCTAAAAATACAAATTATTGAAATATATTTAATAGAAATATATAGTTATTCCCCCACATCTTCTTCGTATAGACCTTTCATTTAATAGTAATTCTTATCTTCAAGCGCTACTAGTTTCGTATATATATATATATATATATTTTTCTATTAACCAATTTACCTTTATCTTCATCTCTGCTACTAATTTATTGTGCTCAGGATCAGTATCATCGAAAATATCTAATTTTATACTCGTAAATTTATAGAAAATAGTTTCCTTATATTGAAACGATAATTTTATTAAAATAAGAGATGAAAAATAAAACAAACGACGAGTAAATATATTTACAATAAATATTATTACGAATTAAATTTACAACTAATTTTTCTTCTTTATTGCAATTTATTAACAATATGAATTGCATTTCAATAATTTAAATAATAATATAATTACATTTAATATAATGTTCTCTAAAGAAATGGTTTTTGGGGAGAGCTCAATTTCTTTGGCTATTTAACAACGATCCTAAGTTACCTCGTAATAGGAAACCTTTTCCTAAAGCTTACTTGGTTATAACAAGAATCCTTAGGAAACTCTCAAAGTTAAAAAAAAAAAAGAAGCCTAAGGTTGCTAGGAGATAAAAGGAAAATGTTCACTAATTTTATCTGGTTTTAAATTAACTAAAGAGACAAAGTAAGTGAGAGACGACCTATATTCATTATTTATACAAAGTATAATATAGGTTTTTTTAGGTATGTGACTTGTACAGGTTTTCCTGAAAGTAACTGTATTATATACAGCACGCTCTCCTAAATTAACGACAGGTTAAAGTTAAGCCTAAATCATTGTTTCCCAGAATCCTACAAAAATCAAATTTTCCGGAACATTAAAAAAAACAAAAAAAAAACATAGCATTAAATTTGTGCTAGCATTACAGCCCTAAAAGGACCCTGACTTCCTTCGTAATTTTCTTCCACTCACTCCTGTCCACTAACTTGGACCTCCATTTCCTGATCTTGAGCAAGCTCCACTGGAACTTCAATCGATCCCAATATTAGCCCCATTGGCTGTAGTAACTTTTCCGGCTAGGTCTTTGCGAAGTGGAAGCCCTAGTTTCTCTATTCTTTTCCATCCACTACCTCCAATGATAGAGCAGCTTGCTTTCGAATCCAGAAGGCCGTTGAAAATAAGCCCTAACATTGAAACCCTAATGTACGGTCTTCCATCCTGCTGCTTAGCGGTGTGTAAAAGCGGTCGAGCTGGCGTATTTCCTTTCATAAACTCTGTTACTACGCTAACCCATTCTCTCCACTCTCATTCTGTTGTGGACATTTTTGGGATCAACACGAGATCTGCCCACCTTTTCTCGGTTGTTCTCGGCTTTTCCCGAATTGGGTCTACTATAGGAAGCTTTAGAAGCGTTATCTCGTTCTTGTTTCCCATCGTTAGCACCTGCTGTATTCCGGCGATTCGCTTCTGGACATATTCTCTGTACATGTCCTAACTGATGGCATCTCCAACACTTGATGCGATTCGATGAAGTACTCTTCGTCGATAAAGCTCCCTTGGAGTTCAGAGGAACAGCCTGCCCAGGGTTGGCTCGGACAATTCTAGAACGTTGTCCCTTATAGGCCAAGCCCGGTTCCATGTTTCCTTTCACAGAGGGTTCTTGGTATTGCGAAGCTCTTACGGCCCCCATCTCTAAGTTTTGTAGCACCTCTTCTAGCTCCTCTACTGTATTGAAAGGATGTGAACGGCAAAAGTGGGGTAGATACTCTTTTCTCACATTCCGCTGTATAAAACTAGTTGTTCTCTGGGAGATGACGGTGTGGCTAGCCGGGCAAAAAAAGCCTGCATTTCAGCAGTGTGAAAGATGGACGCCCTTCTGGGCCTTGAGTACGTTTCCTAAAAAGAGAAAATCTACACAATGTGAGTACGGAAGCTATCACTTTTGATGGCGAATAAACAAAAATACATACCAAAGCTGTACAGTAGTTCTGATTATATTTAAATCTTAATATAATACTCCTCTGGCCAGGTTTCAGTAAGTGAATTCAATTTAATAAATTTAATTTATCTCTTTTCTTAAAACGGAAACGCAAAGACTACAAGAAACTTAATAATTTATGTTTTTAATGTATAATTTCTTAAAAAAACACAAATAATAATTTGCTGTAATGCTCACAGGAGTTTTCCACTTTCCACGGGAGTTTTCTCTTCAGTTGGGAGACGGCCACAAATCCCTCTTTCCGGTTTTCGTCAATTGTTTTCCGGCTCCAGTTTTCGGGTCGACAACGACGTTACCACAGTCTCCAAACTAATAATTTCACTGCATTTTACAGGAAAAGAAAATCCGCCTAGGCGCAATAAGAAAACTCACTCACCAAAAAAAGGCCAAAAACTGACTTATACCTGCCCTGTCACTCGCTTCAGAGCAGACTAACTCGATCGCCTCTAGAGACGAGCGCACCTCTTCACTTTATTTACTTTACTACTGTTTGTGCCTTTTGTTAGCAACTGAACTGAACTTACTGACAGTTTACAGACAGATCGGCACTAAATAGAGCCGCCGGCTGTGTTTTTATTTTGCCTTTACTTTACTTTTAATTTTTATTTAACTTATGAAATAAAATTTATCTTTACAAATTATTTTTATAACACTGTTAAATTCCTATCCATTCGCTCCACGTATCCCAGCCAGTCAAGCCTTTCCCCCTTAATTTCCGCAACCAGATCCGGTGACGCATATAATTCATTTAACTCCTGATTACATCTTATTTTTCATACCCCGTTTTGCAGCTTAAGACCGAATATTCTTCTCAGAATTTTCCTTTCCCAAACTCGTAGCATATCGCAGTCACCTCGTTTAAGTAACCAGGTTTCATTCGCGTATTAAATACTACAGGGCGAACAACTACCTTATAAATCCGGAGCTTATGATTGCGCGAAATGGTTTTGGAATTTATCACCCGCTTCATTGTGAAGCAACATCTGGGACCTGCGGCTAAACTTTCCTTAATTTCGCTTGCCCACCTCTCTCTGCGTTGTAAAAGTGCTGCCCAAATATTTGAACACACTTAACATTTTCGAAACGCCTTTAGTTTACATTCTAAATTTATCCCTTATGTCGTGCAGAAGTGGGTGTTCCACCGGTGAGCATTTTAGGACCACTGCTATATACAATATAGACTGCAGATATCCTAACAGATCCCAAGACTATCCTTTCTACCTATATGGATGATACTGCTCTTCTTTCCTCTACTTTTCAGTGCAGAACTACTTTTCAAAGTTAGAGAAATGGTTCCACAGATGGAAAATAAAAATAAATGAGTGAAAATGGCCCAAACTTCTCTTCCAACCGCTGATATCGTCCGCCATCTTGGGCTGTACATCATAAAAGACTAAGATGGAACTCCTTCACACGACTTAAGCTACAAGAACTGAATTCACGTTACAGACAGCTACAATGATTACTAGACTACTAGATCTCTACTGCCACTAGAAATAATTATAACTTGAAATTAAAAGAAAATTTGTAATTTTATATTATATATAATTGCATCAACAGCAATCAGAGCAAGTCGGTGACTTTTTCAAATGAGAGATATTTTTTTTCTGAACTGAAAAAACTAAAATGAGATGTTGACTGCTTAGAGATAATCTGGTGATACTAGATTTCAATTACAAAATCCTGACACGATCGTAATACTGAGAATGTTGATACAAAATTAATTTTTGTTATCCAATAATTCTAAAAATTATAATTACATAATATCAGATGTTACGATTCATAATGAAAAGTAATGGATACAAAAAGTAAAAAAATATCAATTTTGAATGTGTATCAATTCAATACAAGCAAATAATAATAATGTTGTCGTTACCAAATTTATTTTTTTAAATTTGTGAATTTATCTGAATAGTTATATAAGAATAAAAAAAATAAACGTTGCAAGAAAAAAATTTTTTATTTTATTTTTATTTAAGTCTGGAATTATTATACAATGAGCTCGTTTATAAGTGCCTTGGATTTGAATAATGGTCACATACAAAACCAGTAGAAATAGTAGGGGCACATGAAAACAGGCCACATCCTCTCTCACCCAATCCTTCCATCTGTGAGTATACGTGTGTTTCTATGTCAGTATGTATGTATGGTCGTAAATAACTGTAGAGATAAATCTGGGTCGATTTAAATAGGAAAAAATATATTATCATCCAAGTCGGATTTTTTTCTTTTTCTTTCTTTTTTCCCAACAAAATATACACTTTCAGCCTAAAGAAAGAGGATGTTTTTAAAAAAGTTTCTTGAAGTTGAAAGCTATATGTATAGATAATATCATAAACTTTTTTTGGTAAAAGTTTTTATTCATTGAGTCAAGTACAGCTTTTTGCTTTCTCATATTCCTAGCAAGAGGAAGTATGGTAATCGTGTCAAATTTTTGTCATCGAGTTTTCACTGGAAATACACGTTTTGTTGCTCACCTGAGTCCAAAAATATGGTTTTTAGAAACTGGTTTGTGTGGGGTCTGTATGTGTGTGTTTTTGTATATGTGTACGTGAACAGCATAGCTCAAAAACGAAAACTAGCAGAAAGTTCATTACTTCATATTCATTCCGTTTAGGTTAAAAAACTGTCTTACTGTAGAACTTTTCGAAGTGATGATTGCATAACGCTATTGCCAACCAAGCTGATATAAAAAAAAAAAAAAAAAAAAAAAAAACCTGTGTTTGAAACATTCACACGACTTATATATTACTACTATTAATATATAAAATAGAGAAGAGAATAGCTAAGTGGTTAGCGTACTGGACTACCTCACGGAGGTCCAAGTGCTGCCCTTAGATTTTTTCTTCCTCGGAACCTCTACAGCTCACAGTTCGGTGATGGACAGTGTTGTCTGTAACCAGAGAACACTGTTCGGAGGCCGGCATGCACTGAGAAGACTCCGGGCGCCAATGACCATAGATGTTGACGTGCCTTTAATTAAAAAAATGTATATATATGTATGTACAAAATGACAACTTTTCGTTAGACTTACTGAATAGGACAAGTACCTACCCAAACAGGTATAAAAATGCTTACATTGTAGGCCACACAGTGGGCGCCAATATTATTGAATCAATACAAATTTTGAAATTTAACGTACCTTAGAAAACCGTTAAAACAATATTTCTAGGAAAATGTTACAAATAAAAGTGATAGGTTTATATGTATTATGTAGGTATTATGCAAGGTTTAAAGGAAAGCGTTATTTCTTAACAATCAATTCTATAAATTCGCATTTCCGTTTAAACGATTTATATATATATATATATATATATATATAGACATTATATAGGCACACAACCGCATATATTTGTAATGAATGTTACTTTAGAGTTTAGTGGAAAGCGTAACGCTACTGTGCCCCAGATCTCTCCAAAAAAAAACTCAATTTTCTCGAGAAAAACAAATAATTACATAAATGTGTCACGAAGTAAGAAATGACTTCCTCAAAGTAAAAATATTATTGTTAGGTTAATAAATATGATTTGTTTCTATCTTCATAGCTTGGGGCAAAAGGAATTCAACTTAGCCAGATTCCCCAATATTTTTCCCAACCTAATGCAGCTGGATTAATTACTAGGAAGCTATATCAAACAGATACAATTACAGTAGATAGACTCAGATCCTAGTACGTCATAGCTCTCATAGGAAACAGTCCCTACTAATCGCGTTAAAGTTTGCATAATCATCCAATCAATCCCATCCCAACCACCTATTCAACATTAAAGAAGACAATAAAACTCTTTCCTTATGTCATCAATTTGTTTTTAAAGATTGAGCTTCTATGGCGTTGATTGAATAAGCGGTTATTGATGAAAATACTTTGAACAACATCAAATAAGGCGAATACCATAATAAAAATAATAAAATTCAACAGGGTGAGGGATTAGCTAAGTGGGTAGAGTGTTGGACTCCCACGCGGAGGTCCCAGATTGGAGTCCAGTGCTACCCTTAGATTTTTTTCTAACTAGGAATCTCTACAGCTCACTGTCCGGAGGTCGGCAGTGCACTGAGAAGGCTCCGGGCGCTAAGACCATAGATGTTGAGATGTTAAAGCGTCTTAAATTTAAAAAAAAAAAAAAAAACTTTTTTTGCAAGTTATTATTTATTAATGAACAAAGAAAAATGATCAGACAGCGGGAGAAAACAGCTTAGTTATTATATTTTCTTTAAGAAGTAAGAAATGTTCCTGACTTCCTTTTTCATATGACACTAGCAGCATATATATACACACACACACACACACAGACGAAATATGTGACCATTCACTGGACTTCATCTCTTTCCTTTAAGTGTTTCGCTTTCAATTCAAAGAGAACCCACAGACGCAGACATGACCAATTAAGTTGGTGACCATTACATCCAACATAATACAGGTGGACCAGTATAACAAGCAGACTTTGAGGCTAGTAATTGACATCCACTATTACGTCTATTTACCTTGTGCATAGTTACTTAGAACCCTTACTCTATCTCTCTCTCTCTAGTCTAGAGATAATTGGTTCAGCTGTTTGCAACTTGACCTTCATTAGTTGGCAAACTTAACTTATAGTTCTAACTAAATTTTATAAATTAAATAAATTTAAATAGACAAAAAAAATCTGGTTTAAAATACATAAAATTTTGTTTTTTTATTACACTTTAATACAATTGTATAATTGACAAATATTCTTTAATAATGGAAATTTTAATTAGGTGTCCTTAATTAGGTGGTAGATGGGAGTACTTGTATCCAAGGCAAATAGTAGTAGATATTGACAGAAATCTTCGTAACGAATTCCCTGGTATGCTTAAAAGGAATTCCAAATAAGCTTCCTGTGAAAAAAAGTAAGAAACATAAATGATTCCTTAAATAGTATTAGATTAGAAGAAACTAAAAGGGGAGGGAAGGCTCACAATCCGGTGGCCGGCAGGCAGTACACTAAGCAGGCGCCAATAGATGTTGTCCCGCCTTAAATTAAAAAAAAGAAAAAAAAAAAATCTGGTGTGAAACACTCAACACAACTTTCTCTTTTTCTGTGAAATGGCAAATTTTCTTCACATTTAACAATTCTTATTAGTGTTTAAAAACTGTCGGCATTTTTATGGAGAAAAATCACAAAAAACTGAAAAACCTATTCAGTAAAATCGCACAAAAAATTAAGGACAATTTAATGAATAGCTACAAATCCCAGGTCAAAGAAACGTTTTTGAACTGAAGATTATGAATTCCTTTGAAAAATTTTTATGAATGTTTAACATCAATTTTATTTTATCCCACCAGTATAAACGGCCAAATACAAAATGGCGGACTTACTTTGGATTTGCATTTCCACCTGATTCTCTTTGGCCTTCTTTTCAATAATGGAATGAAAATTCTAAATTTTTTCTTCATAGCTCACTTTAATTATATAAAACAATAAATATTATGTTAGAAATAACTTGATTTTTTTCCATTTGTTTCATAAAAAGTTTTAATTGCACATTTTTAAAATTTATAAAATACCTACGGAGGAAAAATTAGTAAAAAAAATTCTAAACTAGATTTCGATGCAAATAATTAGCTATAAATAATTGGCCAATCACAGTGTAGAAGTGAAGGTGTCAAATGTGGGCATAGTCAACATGATAATTCTAAATTTCTGATTACCCTAACATATATACACCCATATTTGACACTTTCATTATTTGCAATAATAATTTATAAAAAAAAAAAATGCAAAAAATCAAGTTATTTCCAACATAATATTTACTATTTTATGTAATTAATGTGAGTTATAAAGAACAAAAATTAGAACTTTCATTCCATTATTGAAAAAAAAAAAAAAATCAAAAGAGAATTAGTCATAAATACAAGATAGGAAGAAATGTAAGTCCACCATTTTGATTTTTGGCCGTTTATATTAATGGGACAAAATAAAATTGATGTAAAACAACCCATAAAAATTTCTTTAAGGAATTCATACTATTTAGTTAAAAAAAAAAAAACCTTTCTTTGACCTGGAGTTTTTTAGTTATTCATTTTATATTAATTTTCTATGTATGGCGCAGTCTACAAAGTATTGAAAGAGTAAAACAAAATTATAAATAGAAGAAGTAGATAAGAATAAATTATAATAAGAAGAAGCGTTATAGCTTAGAGTTCGAAAAACTGCAGACTATATAACTTTGTAAATTAGAGTAAGAGATAGTCATGTGAGTGTTTCACACCAGATTGTTTTTTATTATATAATAAAAGTTTTATTTTCGTACTATATTTTGTGAATTTAATTTTTTTTTTTTTTATTTACTGCATAGAGGCGACCAAATAATAATAATTGCACACGAGTGGCCAAATATCTAGAACCGGCTCTGGTTAGGCGGATCTTGATCTCATTCTGTTACGCCTCATATAATAACAAGTTGAGTGACGTAGCTATGGGCAAAGTCGGGCAGATTGCAAATAATTCGTGGCTGCAGGCAAGGCATGCTGCCGGCTAACCATTACACAGTGTTTACTAAACGTTTATGGCCTTACATATAAATAAAGCTATTGATAATTATACTTATTTACTGAATCTGATTTATGCGAGAGCGCCCTCTTTCTATCAGTCTTTAGTTTAAGTTTAAATCCAAATCACAGAACCCTCAAAATTCGCTTAAAATCATATTTGTTCCGGAAAATTTTTTCTAATAAAAGTGACAGGTTTATACTTACTTATGCTGTGAGCATCCATGTTTAAAGGAAATTTACATAACCCTTTTTTGAGAAAATTGCCAAAAAAAAAAAAAAAAAAACTAATTCTAGCACTGTTTTAAGATACCTTAAAATACAGTGAAAAAACGTTTAACACGAAACTGATGGGTCCGAAATATTTGTTCGGGTTAAACGTTAAAATTGCGGTTTGTTTTCGTCATGATTTCGCTGCCATTGTACATTTAAAAAAATAAGTTTATGTATTGAAATTTAAAAAAAAAAAAAAAAAATTCGCTGATTTTAACATAAAATTCAGCTGATTTGAACTAACTGAAATGTTTTAACAATGGCGATGCCTTTACCTTCTCAAAGACAAGTGGAAACCTAGCCAACAGTGGCAGCCATGTTTATTTATCCGTATAATGAAAAAAAATAAAAGCCAAAAAATCTGCTTGACCTTTGTGACTCAAGAAAACAGGTATATTTTGTTCATCCGAGAAGCGAAATCTTTTCGTATTAAACGATATTTGTTTCGTGTTAAAAGAAAAAAAAATATATGAAATTACATAGTATTTTGTCGGGACCCCAGTATGATTTCGTGTTAACCGATTTTTGAAGTTAAGCGTTTTTCGTGTTTAACGTTTTTCACTGTATATAGTCAGGTAGAATCACACATTATACTGAAGTGACAATTTAGAAGGAAAACTGAAGGTTACTGCTCCACCAGAATCTCTCCCCTCCCCCCAAAAGCAATTTTCCTGGAATAATATTTAGAATAAAAGTGATAGGCCTAGTCTATATGTACAGAGATATTATTCGAAGTTTAATGAAAATTAAAGCCAACATTTTTTTGATAAAATCGTGAAAATGTTTAAAAAAAAAAAACTATAAAAATTGATACTCAGGGACTTGAAAACTTATTTTCTAAGAAAATGCAAATGTTCACTATCCTACCACTTTAAAGTGAAAAGACCTTAAAAGAGGTCCCTAGTAATAAATACACGAGTATATGATAAAGTTCAAATAAATAACAACTATTACAACAGTTTTATATCCTAGCATGACAGGTATGTAATGCGGGTTAGTATAGTGTACAGTGTTGAGAACTTGGTGGTTACAATCTGGCAGATCCTTCACTTCCCTATTCTCGCATATCTTCTCAGAAATTGAAAACGCTTGTTTCAGCTTCTTTTCTTATATATTACTTAATTATCTGTCATAGCACAAATCCTTCCTAGCCAGAGCTACCAGAAAATTATGAATCAAGTTTAAAGTGTTTCCTTTTTCTTAATCTATATATATATATATAGAAATTCAGCATCCATATGTTTGTGTCCGCAAAACTCGAAAAGTAGTAGATGGATTGTCTTGAAATTTTTACACAACGTTGCATTTCTATATAAGAGTGTTTATATATACTTTTTATTCCGAAGTTCCCACGGAAAGGAGAAATTCCGAACGTTTCGCGAGTTTGGCAGAAATAGACAGGCGCAGACGCGTTGCGATCGTGGCGCGCTCTCTGAACCTCTTCCCAACTACTTATAAGTACCTCTCACCGCCACCAGTCTCGCGCAGTATTAGTAGACAAAGTATTCCAAAGCGAAACAAATTATCAAAATCACGTACGGTTAAGCGGAAGAGCCATTCTAACGGCTAAAAATGTCGACGTACTCGATATGAACAACATCATTCTAAACAGTATCGCAGGTGAAATCATGTCATACAAATCCATTGACTCCGTAATGGATCAAAGGTGAAGTTATGAATTTTCCAACGGAATTTCTTAATTCACTCGATGTTCCCGGATTACGCTGCACTTTCTAAATTTGAAAATTGGAGTGCCAATTATATTACACCGAAACATCAATCAGCCAATCTTATGCAATGGTACACGATTAGTAGTTAAAAAATTGATGACTAATCTAATTGAAGCAACGATTCTCACTGGACCACCTCATAAAGGTGAAGACGTATTACTTCCACGAATACCACTCATACTGACAGATATGGTGTTCAAGTTAAACGACTTCAATTTCCAATACGCCTTGCGTTCGCTATGACTTATCAATAAAGCACAAGGACAATCTTTACAAATGTGTGGTTTGAATTTAGAAAACGAATGCTTCTTTCATGGGCAATTGTATGTCGCATGCTCCAGAATCGGTAAACCATCTGATCTTTATGTTGATGCAGAAAACGTACAAACAAAAAAATGCAGTACATTCACTAGCTTTACAATAAAAAAAGACTTTCAGTTAGAAACATTTCTTCTTTCTTTCCTTTCACAAGGCAGGAACGCAAGGTAGGGTATTAAATTGAGTGGTGTGTTTTCTTGCTGAATCTATGTTAACTATAATACTTCTATTTACTTCCCTAATAATTAAAATCAGACTGAGCCACAGCGAAGCGTGACCGGGATAAAGCTAGTTGCATTATAGATATTAAAATCATACTGTTGAGCCATTATTTATCTTTTTTACCATAGTTCATATTAGTATGGGTGTGGTTGTGTGTGAAAAGAATATCTCAAAAACGAAAAGTTGTAGAAACTTTAAACTTGGTATTCCGTTTAGGTACTATAACCGCATCAGACACAAAGATTTCGGGTAAAACCCATCAACCGGAAGTGCCACTTTACTGAATAATTTTTTTGTTGAGTTTTTTGTGATTTTCTCGAAATAAACACCAACGATTTTCTATAAACTTCGTATATCAACTACACATACAAAGAGCTACAACTTGTATTTGAAACATTTCTCAGGGAAAATTCACTTGAGGGCAGTTTAGATAGTGGGGTGGGGTTCATTCTTGCTGTTTCAGTTTATTATTCAGTTTTATCATCTAAATAATACTAATTGAATTAAATATGTTGTGCGAAATCCTGAGTTTGAAGAAAATCGGATGCCCGAATTGCGCTTTACTGAAAGTAGTTTATTGGAATCAGATGTCTTGATATCGGAAGTTGAAATGATGAGTAGGTGATTGTTAGTTAGAGAGTTTAGAGAGTTGTTACTCGAAAATACGAACTACTGAATTATGAAAATAGACTATATTTTAACAAAAAATTTAAAGTGTTTTGAAATAGATAAACTAAGATGCACAATTGTAAATGAATTATGAAATGATTAATAAATATTAAAGATGTAGTGTTTAAACCTTGAATAGCGACGCGCTCGCGATGTGTGAAACTTAACTGCTTGAACTGACGTGAACTGCTGTTTGACTGATTGATAACTTGTAAATAACTGATGGAATACTGATCCCCTTCTCCAGTGGGGCGACGTTTATATTTGTATCACTCACACATTGGCTGATGTGTAAGTACGTGCCACACTCTCGCAGTATATTGACCTTAGGTAGGTCGGTGGCCAGGGTGGCGACAGATGGTAGCCAGGTGGCCCCTTGAGTGTACATTGACCCTTGTATGAAGGGAATACAGGCCAGGTGTCGCGGCGGTTCATTTGACTGTATAATGACCCCTGTTTGAAAGGGTTTAGCGGGCGGTTCTTTTGACTGTGTATTGACCCCTGTTTGAAAGGGTTTTGCCGCGGTTCTTGACCTGTAGATAGCGGCTGGCTGGTTATAATTTTTATATTTATAATTTATTTAAAAATTATATCTTCTTTCTTCTTGCTATCACATCATAGTAGTTTTCAATTTTCTGCCATTTTCTCTAAACGGCTCCAACGATTTTTTGTTTTTTTAACTTGATATATCAACTATACATACAAAAAGCAACAACTTTTATTTGAAACATTTCTCAGGGAAAATTCATTTAAGTGCACTGGGAGAGGTGGGGTTAAGTTTTCCTATAAAGTGCTATTTTAGTTCAACAATGTGCTATACTATTCTGTAAACTAAATAATATTAATTAGAATTATATAAGTTGCCAAAAAGTCCCACTTTGTAGAAAATCGGTTGACCGGAAATGCTAATCTTTACTGATTAGTTTTTTTTAGTTGTTTGTGACTTTCTCCATAAAAATGCCGACGGTTTTTAAACATCAATAAGAATTGTAAGTGTTAAGAATATTTGTGCCATTTCGCGGTAAGAGAAAGTCGTATGAGTGTTTCACACCAGATTTTTTTTTTGTTTTTTTAAAAATATTATTCCAAAGTTTTTAATTCTTTTAAGTTTTTAAATTTACTTTCTAATTTTTACATAGAAAATTCAATTTAAATTTATCAAAATAAAATTGTTTTTCCCATTATTTATGGGTATTAAAATTGAATTGGGAAAAATTCAGTGTTTAATTCAATTAATAAATTATGAACTCATAATAAAATGAAAATACGTATTTTATTTATCATTTAAAAAACATATAATAAACCTTTAAAAGATAAATATAAAATTAATTAAAAAAAAAAAAAATCATTCTTTAATGAAAAAGTTAAATAAACACCAAGAGTTAGGACTGATCTTGAGACTGCCATTGAGTTTTACTATAATTTTCACCACTTTAATCATTCTCTGTTTACTAAAGAGAAATCTATCAACTTAATACAATTCTACGTGGGGGAGAGAGATTTATCCTTGAACATTTTCTCTTAAATGAAAAGTGTTATCCTTAATTTCTCTTTATCAACAATTTCCATCCCCAGCTATACACAGACACATATACATTACATACATTAATATTTATATATACATAAATATACATTTATAAAGTTCCATTTAATAATTGTTTTCTTACTTGGTTTTAACTTTTCCATTATACACGACACTATTGTATATTTCCTCAGGGTAATGATGACAGTCAGCACGAAGTTCTTTAAATGTCAACCTTAATGTGTGGAAGAGAACTAACATTTATATATATACCCCTATAGAGATAGGTGTATATATATATAGGGGTAGGTCATTATGTTAATGTTTATAGGTAGATCACCCGGGAATAATACCCCATTCACTGCGCAGCTATGACAGCCGCTTCTATTCTCTAGATAGTAATTAATATAATTACATCTACATAAATAATGATATATTGAAAACAAGGTAGGCAAATTGGTAAAAGCTATTCCCTAACAAATCTTCCTTGTTGATCTATAGTTTTTTTACGATTTGATTTGACAAAGAGCGATCTAATATACAGGATGTCCGGGCCAAGTTGCCCCCCCCCATTTTTCTCGGTAATTATTGATGATGGAAAAAAAAAATTCAAATCATAACGCCCTTTATTTATTGAGTAGTATCTAATGATATTATAAAAAAAAAATTCTGCTGCTGATATGCAGGTTGCAGAAACAAACTTTTTTTTTCAAATGGGAACCCCTATTTTTTATTATGAATTCTAAAAGTACCTTTTTTTTGTGAAAAATTTGTTTTTGAAAAATTAAAATTGCTTTTATAGTTCCCAAGTTATGAATTTGAACAAAAAAAAAAAGTTTTTTTACCGCTGACTGCTGGATCTTAAAAAAAAACAAAATGGCTTCCTGTGTTTTTGCCTCGTCGGTCCATAAAATAAAATATAAAAAAATCTGGAATTTCCTCCGTTAATACACTAATATGAGCCAAAAAAGTGAGTCGGCGCTCTTGATCCCCTTCGCGAAACCCCTGAACAATGTGGTACCTAAATAATGGCTTAATTTGATAGTGCCGGAGTATTTCCCACACGACAGTTTTACTAATTCTCACAACTCTAGCCGCATTTCGAACTGAAGTGTTAGGATTTTCCTGCACATACAGTAGTAAATCTAGCTCAGTATCGAAAATATGAACATTCCTAACCCTATTTCTTGGCCCTTGGCGAATGGCACTGCCAAACAAGCGGAACGTTGCAGCCATACGAGCAATCGTTTTCCGGCTTGGGTGTGTTCGTTCAGAAATTCTCTCCTGGTAAACCCTTGCAGCTGTTTAAGCTTGACGACGTCATTAACAAAAATGTCGTACATCAAATGTCATACATTTTTTTCGTTTGTCGAATATGGACGGTTCATCTTGAAGGAACGAATGGAAGTTTGAGGCAGACTGAAAAAAGTATTTTAAAAACAAGGAATTGTTTACAATTTATGGGATTAAAACAGTAAACAAGAGAGCAATTGTGTAAACATTCATCTTGTATTTTTGTTTTTGCCCTTTGGACAGACTCTTATGCGTTTATCCATCTGTTTTTTATTACTATGCCAGCGTAAAAAAATTTTTTTTTTTTATTTCAAAAATTCATAACTTGGGAACTACAAAAGCAATTTTAATTTTTCAAAAACAATTTTTCTCACAAAAAAAAA
>JAAEAF010005774.1:0-64456 GCA_011037195.1 Triatoma infestans | reverse complement strand
GTTTAAAGAAAATCGTCGGAGCCATTTTTGAGAAAATCGCAAAAAAGTAAAAAATCTAGCTAGTAAAGGGGTACTTCCGGTTGAGGAATTTTGACAGATAACGTGGTGTCAGATCCTACGGTGATACCTAAACGGAATATCAAGTTTCAACTTTCTAGGGTTTTTCGTTTTCGAGCTATGCTGTTCACATACATACACACACACACAACAACACCACACCACACCACACACAACACAGACACACACACACACCATTTGCTAAAAACCACTTTTTTGGACTCAGGGGACCTCAAAACGGATATTTCCGGTGAAAACTCGATATCGAAAATTTGACACGATTACAATACTTCCTCTTACTTAGGAGTAAGAGAAAGTAAAAATAGAAAATATCACTTCATAAAGGCAAATAAACAAAAGTGGTAAAATGTTCTCGCAATTCTCCCACATCAATTATGAAATAATTAATAAAAGGACCATTAGATTTCTCAGTGGAGAATAAATATATCAATACAAAAGTGTCAAGTTTAGTCAGAAGTGTTCTAACTTTTCGAAGAAATGAAGAATACACTTTCTCCGGTTTAGTTCTGAAAGGCTTGAGTCTCAAGGGAAATTCATACAAAGTTATAAAATGTCTTGCGAAAAGAATATCTCTTGGTTGTCTCTTGGACACACACGCATTTACGAACCGGAAATGTTGTTATACCGTATTTCACGTGAAATTAATTCATATATAATTTCCAGTTTCTATGCAATGTTTATAGGAAATATGTTGATTAACAGAATAATGTATATGGTGTCCTAGAAATTATTCGGTGTCAGAATTATTCATTGAGCTTCCTTGTAAAAATTGTTACACACTAATTCTATCCTTAGTTAAATATTATTTTAGACTCAGAATTGTAGATGCTGCGACATTTTTTCTAGGAATCTTGTTTTTTATTGCTGATTAGTGAGAATTATTGCGCATATTCAAATTTCGAGGTTTTCTGAGTCCAAACAAAGGTTGTTTTTTTTTAAACTGGTTTCTGTATGTGTGTGTGTGTGTGTGTGTGTGTGTGTCCAGCCTGACACAAAACGGAAAATAGCAGTAATTCATGTTGGCCATGGTCGTAGGAAATGAGATGGCCGACAGTCTGACAAAGAAATGCAGTGTATCCCTCATTATGAGGCCGGAACTCTTTTGAGGGATAAGCGACGCGACCCATTTTTTTTTTTTTTTCGGGAATAGCTCAGAGATGAGCCGGAAGAGAAAAGATCACAGCTCTGAGAAAGCCTCCCAGGAGGTTTCTCTGAAGTAGCCTAAGACTTGTCCGGGCAGTTGTAACCAGGAAAAGATTTGAACCATGCATCAGTCTAGGTAAAAATAGGCTTCACACGTTGACAGATTTCTTCACGGGGCATTGTAGGCTCAGGGAACAGCAGAAGAAGCTGGGCCTAGAAGGGAAAGCATCTACAGATTCTGTGAGGCGTGGGGGAGACTATAATACACCTCCTAACGGACTACGACAAGATTTGGAAATTTGGATAGTTACCAAGTGTTGGAAGGAAGACAAACCCTCTTGAGAATCTTCCTAGATTCTGAAATTTCTTGGAGATCTTAATTTGGAAAGAATGTGTAGGTGAATGGGTCCCATTCTGTCATCAATAGGCCCCTTATCAGTATTATACAAAAAAAAAAGAAAAAAAAAGCCTGCTAAGCGACGAATAAAAATCCAATATCAAATAAAATTCGTCAATTAGAAATGTAATAAATTGCAATGTGAGTGTTTCAAACCAGATTTTTCCACAAGTATAAACATTTAAACGCTGAATTCTGCATATCAAGTATTCAATTAAAGATATATTATAATTTTAATGAATTAAATTGATTTTCATTGATCACATCCTGATATAAAATTTTATTATTTGTTATTGACAATTTTATATAATATATCTAATGTAAATAAATTCTATGAACAATACCACATAAAATTGTTCATATATTGCAAAATATATAATATAATATATAAATATATTATATTTTGTGTTCATCTAGTGTTCTACTTTTTTTTATTAAATGAAGAATATAAAAAGCTGAAGAGAATATCTTTTTTATTATTATATTAATATAGTATATAAAATATAGGGAATTCTTAATAGAAGAGGCGAAATAGAATGCAGCAGGCAGATATAGTGACACACCTTATTTACATATTTACTTTTTAAGAGTGAGTAGTAAGCTTTAACAAACAAGTTTGCTGTTCCCTAACCCTCCAGGGAAATAAAAATATCCCTCCTTTTTTTTTTTATATTATTCATTACATGGATCGATAATAAAAATAAGGGAAGAGTAATAAAAGACAAAAAAAAAAATTCATTTCTATATTGTTTTAATAAAATTTAACTTTTATTTCAATTTTATATTTTTATTTAATTTAAATCGATTGTATCGATAAAACATGTGATTTTTATCTTCCTGTTGGATTTTTCAATTAATTCTATGCTTTTTTAGAATCTATTGAGTTTTAGAAAAATTTTGCTCCGATTACAGAAAAGAATTTTACATCATCCGTTGAAGCAATGTAGAATAAATGTAGAATTACGTTTTTCTCTAAAGTATCTACCTTAGTTTATTATACGGTTCTATCATCTATAATAATATTAATTAGAATGAAAATGTGTTGCTAAAATTGCGTGTTTGAAGAAGAATCGATTGCCCAAAAGAGTGACTTTACCCAAGAGATTTTCAGTTATCTGCAATTTTTCTCCATGAAGACAGTAACAGGTTTCACTAACCTGATAAATTTTACTAAACCTACAGAGGTCTATCAATTTTTTTTTTTTTTTTTTTTTTAACTTTTACCAAGGAAAATCATTGAAAGAGGGGTTTTGGAAAGGGTATAATAAAAATTCAGATTGACCTCATTTCAGCACAAATGAAATCGATAACTTTCAAACCAGGATATTATGATTCAGTGGGAGCTCCAATGAGTCCTCTATTGTTGACAACCTTTTTCAGTGATCGCTGCTCAATTTCTCCGCCTTAATTTGTTTTTGCATCATATTTTTGAGAAAAAATCAAGTATCCAATGTAATTAAGTAATTTTATTATTTTTTTTTTAGGGTTCTGTATTGCGACCATTATTTTTGATCTATTGTACCCCCACTGGTGCCGAGGATGAGCTGTCTCATCTACAGCAACCCCTCCAGGTAGAGCTCCTTAAGAAATCCCAAAATCCTGGAAGGTTTTAGGGTGGGTATTTCCTCCTCCCCTATCTGGTAACGGCCCAGGCTACTAAATCTTCTTTGAATGACGGCATCACAGTCTGTGAGGAGATGTATCAGAGTTTCCTACATCTCTCCACAGAATCTGCATGTGCCATCCATCTTCTAGGCCAAGCTTCCTCAGGTATCCCCTGAGTCTGCAATGCCCCGTAAGAAATCCCGTAAGAATATGGATCCTGTTCTTATTCAGACTAATGCAGGCTTTCGACCTTTCCTGCTTAGAGGCCACCCAGACAGACCTTGGCCTGCCTCAGTCCCAGGATGGTGGTTCCAAAGACGAGCTCTTTTCGCCATCTCCTCCTCCTTCTTGATTTCTTGTAACAGTACTTGGTCGCTGACTCCACAAAAGGGCTCCGGCCCAATGAGAGGAGATACAGGGTGTCGGTATACCGCATTGCCGTCCACGCCGACATGTCCCGGCACCCAGTATAGGGTAACTTTATTCCTTCTACCTAGGTCGTTGAGCTTACCTAGGCATTCCTACACCAGTTTCAAATTTTTAACATAAGAACTCAGTGCTTTAATGGCAGCTTGACTATCGGATAGGATAACTATCTCCTGATTCCGATATCCTCTGTCAAGATTCAACTGAACGCACCTTCCAATAGCGTGAATTTCCGCCTAGAAGATGCTAGGAAACCTACCCATGGGTTCCGAGTGTTTGGTTCTAGGCCCAAACACTCCTGCCTCGGTTCCCTCAAGGGTCTTAAACCCAATTTAGTAATTAGAGGAAAATGTAAATACCACAATGTGGATTTGATACAATGTTTCTCAAAGAGGAAGCTGTATCTCATAAAAATAACTCCTGGCGTTCCATTTATGTTCCCAAAAAAAACTATTAGGACAATTTAAAAGTTCTGCACACAAAGTACAATCCTCGTATGCACTTCATAAAATATACTGAAAACAAATAATCTGGTGTGAAACACTCACACGACATTCTCTTACTCTAAATTAATACAATAATTTAACCAAAAAAAAATTTTCATTAAAATTGCAACGTTTCAATGTTTAGTTGGACTGGCCATAAAAATGGCGGTGGGGATTTTACATGTATACCTAAGCGGGCTTATCTAGAGCTATCTATGTCAAAACCAAGAAGGCTTATGCAAATTTAAATTTAAACTAACTGATAGACAAAAATCAATTTTATCAGAAAAAAATTCAAATAAAAGTGATACGTTTCTATTTATGCAGCAAACAATTGCAAGTTTAAAGAAAATTGAAACCGTTTTCAATTAAATTCAAAAACCTATTCTCGTACTTCCGATTTACCGATTTTCTTCAAATACTAATCAATGCATCTCGTATACTAATATTATGTAGGTGATAAAACTATATATTATACTGAAGTGCGTTTCCTAAAGGGTAAAAGTGGTTTTCAGTTTTCTACTATTTTCTCTAAAACTTCTCCAACGATTTTCTCTAAACTTTATATATTAACTACACATATAAAGAGCTACAACTTTTATTTGCAACATTTCTCCGGGAAAATTCATTTAAGGGGAGTTTTGAGGGAGGGGTGGGTTTATGTTTTCCTCTAACGTACTATTTTAGTTCAACAATTTACTATACAATTTTAGTTTTTTCAGTACAATTTTACAGTACAGGTTTTTCAGTTTTTTTTTTTGTGATTTTCTCCATGAAAATTCCGACGGTTTTAAACACTAATAAGAATAATTGTAAGTGTGAAGAAAATTCACCATTTCGCAATAAGAGAAAGCCGTGTGAGTGTTTCACATCAGATTTTTTTAAATTAATATAAGATAATATGTTTCTTATTAGATCCTCTTTATATTGTCAAGCCTATTTCATTTAAATATTTCATAATATCTTCCAGCGGCTCTAATGTCCTCAATTTCTAAAACTGTTTTGTAATTAAAAAGGGAGTTTAATTACAGTCCTAAGTCTATTTAATAAGCCCTTCCTTTGTTGACCAGAACGTGGGCATATCGTAATTATGTGCTTGAAATTTTCAACATCTTGACGTAATGCACAATAGAGAGAACTTTCTCTACACTGTTTTGTAGAGGATGGTTAGCTCTCAGACGAGAGATCGTTATAATTATTGAAAACATGTTCTGTATAAGGTCATTAGTAATCAACTCACTGACCTCCCTAAACCTTAACTGCATTGATACCAAGGTTATTTATTCATTTTTTGGATTTATTTCTTTACAGAACCTCCCATAAACACTATATGTTATGAAACAATTGAAATAATGACACTGCTTGTTTTCCAACACTGCTAAAGTATGTAATAAAACCTATCATCAAACTGTAGTATCATATTTTGTAAAAGTTTTAAAGTCCAATAAACAAAACAAAGTTTATGGACTAGATGTTATTGTTTGGCGTCTATAAGGAAGAAACACTACGCGGTGAGCACTGACCATAAACACTTTTATACACTGGAGGGGCGCGATAACTGATTCTTTGCAAAGTTCACTAGTCAGAATCTAGAGAGCAACTGAAGGAATTTCTTAAAGGGTTAGGAGATATCTTAAAGGACGTAGGAAAGTAAAAAGGGGCGAAAACCGTGACATGAAAGAAGCCGACAATCCCAACACCAAAAAGGAAAAAAAGAGTGGGAAAGTGCGGGAAAAACGTGAGAACCAGGCTGGCGGTGTTTGAAAGAGAAATAAAGTTTTAAGAACTTACAAGGTTTTTAAAAACAAATTACGTGAGTTAATCTTCAAAAGTGCCGCGACCGAACAACTATAGCTACTACGAAATAAGATGCAGTTCCCACGCCGTTTAGTTCCGGCCTTCGCTACCTAGGGCGCTACTAACTGTAGCTTCCCACTTTTTATCACGATGCTGGGTAAACACCGACTTTGCCCTCACAGGAATCGAACCATGAATTCTCGTATGAAAGGCGATTGCGCTAGCCACTGACCAACTCGTGAGGACGTTTAACACCAGATATTTTTAATTTAAAGTAGAATATTCATTTTAAACTAAATAATAATTATTTTATTATATAAATTATTCGTTTTAAAACTAATGTTTCTTTATTGCAAAATATCTTCTATGAATTAAAAAACTATCCAAAAACCCAAAATCTACTATGAATTTGTAGCCCATTATTCTTAAATTAAAATTAACTACGTCAACTTGAAGTTAACATAAAGGCTGTGTCCAATAGTCCTTTATTTGTCTTTACTTCCGTCAATGAAACTATTAAATAAAACTTTAAATAACTAAAGAAAATGTAAAATTAAAATACAATGCTATTCCTTATTTGAAAACTTTGCACGTCTAGTAATTTACTAAGTTGTTATCATTACAACCTTATCAACTTGGAAACCCCTATCATTATATGTAATATAAATAATTATCTACAGACGATTTATCATACTTAATTACCCTATTATTATGTACTATTTTTACAGCAATATTGTACTTTAGGAAATATTTTGGTGTAACAAAAAAAAAATCTGGTGTGAAACACTCACACTACTTTCTCTTACTCCTGTTTTCAAAATTTTAATTGACAAATTTTATAGGTTGAATTCCAAATTTAATGAAATTCGTCGAAAACTGAAAAAAAAAAAATAATGTTCAGTAAAAACGCACTTCTGGTTTATTAATTTTCTTGAAACTCGGAATTTTGGCCATTTATTTATTTCTAATTAATTCTGTTTTCATGGTAGAATTGTGTAATTAACTATGATAGGACTTTAGAGGGGAACATAACCCCGCCCTTCCCATAAAAATCCCCTTAAATGAACAGACTCTACCAGCAGAAATGTTTCAAAATAAAAGTTGTAGCTCTTTACATATGTGTAATTCACATTCCTAGTTTAAAGAAAATCATTGGAGCCGTTTTAGAGAAAATATCAGAAAACTGAAAAATACATTTCAGTAAAAACGCACTTCTCGACAACCGATTTTCCTCAAACTCGGGATTTCAACAACATATTTAATTCTAATTAACATTATTTATATGACAGAATTGTATAATAACCTGAAATAGCACTTTAGAGAAAAACCTAACCCCACCCTGCCCCAGAAGTGCCCTTAAATGATTTTTTCCAGAGAAACGTTTTAAATAAAAATTGTAGATCTTTGTATGTGTAGTTGATGTACCAAGTTTGAAGAAAATTGCAAGAAAGTGAAAAAAAAAAACATTCAGTAAAGTGATAATTCCGGTTGAGGAATTTTGGCAGGTGACCTACTGTCGGTTCCCATGGTGATACCTAAACGGAATATCAAGAACATTCTACGGATTTTTTATTTTTGAGCTATGCAGTTCACATACACACATCCACACACACACACAACACACATAATACAGCATTTCCTAAAAACCACTTTTTTGGATTCAGGGGACCTCAAAACGTGTATTTCCGGTGAAAACTCGATATCGAAAATTTGACACGATTACAATACTTCCTCTTACTAGGAGTAAGAGAAAGTAAAAAGGTTATCATCTACTTCATTGATTTGAACATAAAATAAAATAAAAAACAATTTGTATAAACATTGGTTTATATAAAATTAACAAAAAGGTTGTACAGTTCATATTTCCTATAAGACTTGAATAATTTTACCAGTTCAATTACATCGATTATTGTGGTAAATATAATCAATCGATATATTGATTTCTTTCTTTATTCTTTCATGGTTTACCACTAAAGGGCGGACATGGATTAATTCACTATTTTTCTATATAGGTTTATAGCGATTGATTTATTTGTAAATTTTTAAATAACTTATTTGGCCTTGGAAGTCGGATTTCCGGCAGCGCTTGCTGACGAGAGATTACTTGTTCTTGGTGAAGGTTAAAATAGAATTTCATTCTCATTATTAACTCAGGGTTGCTCTATGATTGGCTTTGAACACCTATGACGTTGGCCTGTAGTTGTTGGACTAAGCTTGGCCCATTCACACCCTCTTGGAGACAGATCCTTGCCATTTTAAACCGAGAGTTATCCCTGTCCTTTTTGCTTTCTCTTGCTGTTGTTAAGAGGAAGTATTGCGATCGTGTCAAAGCTCAGGATTGTCCTATGACTGGCCTTGAACACCTATGACGTTGGCCTCTAGTTGTTTGTCTAAGCATAGTCCATTCACACCCTCTTGGAGACAGATCCTTGTCATTTTAAACCGAGAGTTATCCCTTTCCTTTTTGCTTTCTCTTGCTGCTGTTAAGAGGAAGTTTTACGATCTTGTCAAATTTTCGATATCGAATTTTCACCGGATATGCGCATTTTCAGATCCCCTGAGCCTGAAAAAGTAGTTTTTACAAATTGGTCTTATGTATATGTGTGAACAGCATAACTCTACGTAACTATCACTACAGTATACTTTCCTCTGAAAAACTACTTCAGTACAATGTATGGTTTTACCAACACATATTTATAAACATTGGAAGTACAGCTAAATTCTAAATTTGAACAAAATTGGTTAACCGCATCTTTATAGGGGGCTTTTAAATTTTTTTTTTTTTTTTTATAAAATGGCTACAACGATTTTTCTTTAAACTTGGAATGCTCACTGCTCAGATATATAAACCTATCATTATTTGAGCGCATTCTTCACTTCCCTAACTGCTTCGTTCAGTAAGTTGATACATCCATCCCCTCCACCTCTTTTTTTATATTAGGACAAGTGAACAAAACTTGAAGATTAAAGCAAATTTGTCATTTTATAAATAATTGCACTAATAAGGAGTAAGATAAAGTCATGTGAGTGTTTCACATCAGATTTTTTTCCCCTCAGGCTCTCTATTCTTCAGAATCTGGGAATAATTTATAACCGAATCTAAATGAAATTATTTGCCAGAATATACATATTTTGAGATTGGCAAAGGACAAGAGAGCACCCTCTTAAATGAACACATCCAACACTTTATTTTCAACAGTTTATCTGGGATTTTATCCATCGTACCTGGGTTTTTTTTTATAGGTTCTGACCAACTTCGGATTATCAACCATTGACAGACTCCTGTTATCAAATCCATGTTGATTTTAATTTTTTTTTTTTTTTTTATTGTCACGCATCACCATGCACGATTTTTGGTCATCCTCCTATTGATCTCAACTGCTCAGCAGGCCGCAAAATCCTCTTGAAATACCATGGCATAACTGTCTGAGCTGATCGAATAAACTGATCGATGCCAATGCAAAAACAGCTTTCCCGGTATCCTTTTTGATGATTCAGTTTGGATGAATGCTTATTTCACATCAAATCCAGAACAGTCATACTACTTTCTTATTTACAGTATCCACTCACTCTATATGATTTTTGCAAAACTTGTATCTGGAAAGCATTAGAGATATCCAAGAACATGTTGAGAATAGTACAAGCCATAGTTATCGTAGCGTAAAAAAAATAATCGTAGCGTATACCGGAAATACTATTATATTGTAAGTTTTGGTAATTTTCTTAAAAAAATGGTTCACCTTTTTAATTTAAACTTTTTTTATGTTTACTTTTAATTGAATATTTGTTCAATAAAATAATTTTATACAAACATTTAACAGATTGTAAGAAGTTCTATTTCAAAAAATGTAAATGCAATAATCTATTGATTGTATTGCCGAAGATGGACCTCATTAAAATCGTAACGACCAGTTTTTCCAAGAAAGAAAAAAAAATCATGGAAGTCAACTAATTTGTTCTTAGTTGTTATTTTATTCTTCTCATAATACAAAACACTAAGATTAATAAAAGGCAACAAGAATTAATTTAAATTTGTTTTACAGAAACTGCGGCGTAGCTTTTGTTCAAAATGTCATTTCAGTATATATGTTACCGGCAAAGTATGAAATTCATTCCGGAAGAGCCCCCATTTATTTTATTACATCCCGATTTCAAAATATATTTTAATAGTATTCATTTAAAAGTTAAATTATTTTACTTTAAAGTACTAGAACTATTGAAACACCATTTGGAATACCATGATTTATTATACTGAAACACTACAATAGAATTTCCCCAAGTTAACAAATGAATAGTAAGAATATGTGGATGGATCCGCAATGCTGGATAATATCTGGTATTTTATCAGTCGTAGCATGCATATTTATGTTCTTCCTGACCGGTTTCGGATTTTCATACAACCAACAAGTGTGAATAACAGGTAACAGAAACATTACGTTGAAGTGAACTCTCTACACGAACTTGTGGTTAATTTGCTCTGACGATGGATGAAAATCCGAAACCGGTCAGGATGAACATAAATATGCATGCTATGACGAATAAAATACCAGAATAGTAAGAATATTTAAAAGAATATTTTTCAAATACACAAAATTTATCATAAGAAATATCTGAGTATAAACCACGCATGGTATTATATGAAATGCCTAGGCATTCTATAGAATGCTAAATTTCATATTTTGCCGGTAACATATACGAGGTGTGTAAATTAAGTAATGAGACTGATTTGTTTATCTTTTTTTTATTCAAATAAAATTACAATTCAACATTTATCCCTTCAAAGTAACTACCTTGGGAAGCTACAAAACGCTGAAGACGATTCTTCCATTCGTCAGAGCAGTGCTGGAACTCCGATACTGGAATAGACTTCAGTTGGTCGGTTACGGCTGTTTGAATATTCTCCAGTGTTCCAAAATGACGTCCCTTGAGGTGATTTTTCAATTTGGGGAACAAAAAAAAGGTCACATGGACTCAAGTCGGGTGAATAAGGAGGCTGAGGAGCCACAGGAATGTTATTACTGGCCAAATACTCATTAATAGAAATCGCGGTGTGACACGGAGTATTGAACCATTTTTGCACAAATTTTTCTCATCCCCAATTCATTAGTCAAAATTTGATGAACGGTTGTGTGAGTCAAATTCAATTCTTCGCCGATCATTCGGACTGTCAAACGACGATCTGAACGCACGAGATCGCGGATTCTGCCAACATTTTCGTCGGTTCTTGAAGATGAAGGCCTTCCGCTGCGAGGCTCGTCTTCAATTGATTCCCTTCCTTCTGCAAACGACTTAAACCACCTAAAAAACCTGTGCTCTCGACAAAACCTTGTCTCCATAGGCCTGGTACAGTTTTTCAAACGTTCCGTTGCACTGTGCCCAAGTCTGAAGCAAAACCTGATAGCACAACGTTGCTCGTAATTGATGTCACTCATTTTTAAAACGCACTGAAAAAACCTTGCTCACAAAAAAAGTCACTACGGACAGTGCAACAACTCTAGCATTTTCAAATTTGCACTGGTCGTGTCAGATGTTTACTTGCCCTACCACGCATGCGCCGCGTCTCCAGTGTTGCCAGGTCGAACACTAGAAAATCAGTCTCATTGCTTAATTTACACACCTCGTATATTGCGCCAACTATAAAATATTACGGGCAATAAAACATTTTTATAAAAAAAAAAAAGTTAAGTATAAAGAAAAGTTTTTTAATGGGAACTTGAGAACTTGGAATGGGAGAAAATTCTCAAAACATTTCACGATAGATTTTTCAGCTAAGAGGAATTCTGAGAAAGATATGTGGTATATTATTTTGAAATTTCTTTTTAAAATTTGAAGCTGTATAGAATAAGTATTACGGTCGTATAAAAATTATGGAAATTGAATTTCAATGGTAATACCTGATTTGCGGTTCCTTGAACAATCCGAGTTGTGATCTGGAGTTGCCTACTGAAAAATGGGAAAAACTCAATAATAAAAAAATTTGCATAGAATGCAATGTTGATATTTTACTTGGTTCTGGATATATCTCCAGAATTGCCGAAAGGAAACTTTTATACCAAATCCATGGATTTGGTATTCCATTTCAGTATTAAATAATATTTTCATTTTTTTGTTGTTTTTTTTAATTTTCCCCAAAACTGCTTTCTTATTTTTCATTATATTTTAATTATTTACTAAAGATTTGAGGTCTGCCAGTTTTATCCTTAACATTTTTCAGGAAATTTGTTTGCAGGAGTCTCAGTGTTAGCTGTGTCTTTTAGGTTCATTAGAAACGACAATTTCTACAATAAAGTTTGTTCCAACAATGTGTCGGATTGGTTTATGATTATGCAATGATCTGAATACCACCAAGATTCTTAACCAACTAGAAATCGGATAGTCTAACTAAACCCAAATCAGTTTGAAACTAGTTCGTGATAGGTCAAATCAGTTTGAGAACTAAGACACGTACTAATTACCTAGTTAGGTACTAATTACAAGTCTAGTATAAGTAATATTAGTAAGTCACCTTTCTTCATTAAAGGATGATCTTTAGTAGAGATCTTTCTTCATTAAAGGATGTGCTTCTGGTCTGGGTTCCAGGTCATATGGGAATTTTTGGGAATGAGGAGGTGGATAGGTTTGCCAAATTAGGTGCCTCTCTCCCTTTCATTGGTCCAGAGCCTGCTGTGGGTGTGTCTTCTGACACATGTTTGTCGGGCTTTCAGACGTGGATGACCTCACAGCACTCATCCTTATGGATGAGTGCAGTGGGTTGTCGGCAGTCTAAAATGCTCATTGGGGGCCCGGACGGAGCTTCGAGTAGTGGGGTCCGATGTCTTTCACGGACCTCCCTCAGGTATCTGGTTGGATTCCTCACTGGGCATTGTGGTTTAAGGAGACATCTCTATATAATGGGACTTGTGCCTGACCCTTTTTGTAGAGTTTGTGAAACTGAGGAGGAAACACCCATGCATTTGATGACGAATTGGTTGGGTTGTGAGGAGATTAGGTTTAGGACCTTCGGCCGGAATAGGATGTCGGTAGAGGATCTTAAGCTGTGTCCTTTTAAGGTTTTGGTCCGATTTTTTCGGTCTGTTGTGAAACTTAGATGGTTAAAACCTGGGCCTGGATTTTCATTCTAGTCCCAGTGGTAGGTATTCTTTAGGGGCAGCTATATGGGCCCGAGGGGGCTTTGGATAGCGTAGGGTTTACTTCCCTCCCCTTTTGGGAATAATAAGTCACCTTCATTTGATTGAATACATAAAGGTTACAGGCACAATATCATTTATAAAAAAAAAAAAATAATAATAATGAAAAAACATGCCAACAAAATTCAAATTAATCACATCATATAAGTTACGTGGACAATGTTACTCAACAGAAACCTGCTTGTTAGAACAAATCTATATTCGACTGTTTTAACACCTGTATTAAAATATATGATATTATTTAGAATAATATCAGTATAGTGATATTTAGAATTACATTTGTGCCACAATTTAGCAAATATAATAATTAAGGAAATGCAACTGGTGAAAGTCGAGGAGCGTTCATATGGGATCAAAGATATTTTCCATGATAGCCTGCTTCATTTTGTGGTCATCGACCGACTTTGGGCATTTGCCCATCATCAGGATGTTTTGATATAAAACTGTGCGATAACAAAGACTTGCACAGAGCAAAATCAGTTTATACACTGTTTGGAAGTGTTTTGTTAAGGCCTAACTAGGTTAAGAGGGCTCCATATCTGACTAAGAGGCCACATGATGTTTTCATTTTATAAGAGGCATGTTTATCGTTCCTTTTAAAAATGGAGATATGTTACATAAATTACGTTTTTAAAGAAAATTTACATTATTAATTAATTATCCATACTATCTTATTAGTTTTAATTGTTATTCCTTGAATATAGCATCAAAATTTAATCACGAAAGACCACTATGTCAGTTGTTGGTTTTTGTGGAATAATTACTAATAAAATAAGTGATTGATCGTAAGGATAGTACGAATAAAAATATACTGCTAAACAATTAAATTATATAAGCATGCTATTTGATATTCACGTAATATACAATCCACATTTCACATTTCACACTTCCCATACAACACTCACGCACATTCAAACTTAAATACTTTGATCCCTTGGACTAACAAGTCGGAATAACTCTGGACAACAAATTGGACTTCACGACCCGCATACAGGACAAAGTGAATTCTGGAAAAATAACTATAACACTACTCTTCCGGTTACTTGAGTCACGCGACTCAAAAATGATCACACAAAACAAACTCCTACTGTAAAAAGTCGTCATCAGACTGACGTTACTTTAACAGTAACTCAAATAACCCAGAACAAATTTCTAAGACTTGCGACTGACTCACCATGACACACCAAAATCGACCAACTTCATGTAAAATCTTCAGTAACCCCAAAATTTATTCCTTCATCCAAAATCGTCTCCTGAAACTCCTCTCCACTCCTAATCCACTGTCATTCTAATCCACTCTGCCGCGAAATAGCAACCTACGATCCTGCCATATATTACAAGCATAAAAGACTTGAATCATATACTCTCTTAATATTTTTCCTAAAGCTGCAGTTTTTTTGGGGGGCTTTTTCCTTGCACACTGTTCCTTGCGTTATCCCAAAAAATCAATATATTAACCATGTAGGAAGGTTATAACGTTAATGTACATTGGCACTTTTATATATTATTATTGTACATACTTCTGCATACAATATTGTAATAAAGCTTTTTATCTATCTATCACAAACTTAAATATTTTATGTTTAAACAAGCTTAAATATAACAAGCCTGAACCGATCTTAAATATAAAACCTATATAAGCATGCGTTTATTAAATTTTGTTCTTATATTTGTATAATTCGAGCTGTACAGTCGACGTCCTTTCTTTGGCCGAGTGTAACCAATGTTAATGTCGTGGAAATGTCATCGAGTTTATATCTGTTTACCTTTAGGTGGTTGGCGTAATTGGAATCAGTTTTGTGATATTTTTGTAGGATCGGATGTGTTCGGTGAATCGTTCCCTCATTTTTTTCTACGGTGTGGCCAAAGTAAACGTTACTACATTGCGGACATTTCAGTTTATAGGGATTTTTTTTTTTTTTTTTATTATCATTGAACAAAAAATAATAAATAATAAGTATACAGTTTGGGTAAACATAAATGAAGGAAAAAACGGTTCGAGGGGCGCTAGTTATCGATGACCATTAAAAAATGTTTAAAAACAAAAATTTGGTGTGAAACAATCACATGACTTTCTCTTATTAGAGTTAATGCAATTATAAAATTTGCAAATTTTTAAGCAGCTGATGGGTTTACATAATGGTTAGCAGCCATGGCAGATAGTCAATGGAGCAATCATTAGAAGAGAGCGTCAATAACATAAAAAACCAAACCAAATAACATTAGAAGTGTTATGTTCCAGAATTCTTCAAAACCACATTAAAGTCAATGTTTCCTTAAAGAATGTTTCACATATATAATAAAAGTGATAGGCAGAAACAAATCTGAGCAGTTAACATTCGAACGAATATAAAGAAATAATTGGAGCCATTTTCAAGAAATTTCAAAAAATCGAATTTTTTAAAGTCACACTTTTGCATAAGCGATTTTGTAAGTGGTTGAACCATAAATTGTATTGAAGTGGTGCTTTAGAAGGAAGCTACGTTAACGTTACTATTCCTATAGAATTCCAACTTAAAAAGCTCAATTTTTTCGGAAAGACATTATATATAAAAGTGATTTGCATTTATGTGCTTACATATTATACGAAGTTAATATATTTTTTTATTATTATTTAAGACGTCTCAACATCTGCGGTCATTTACGCCCGGAGCCTTCTCAGTGCACTGCCGGCCTCCGGACAGTGTTCTCTCGTCACAGACAACACTGTCCATCACCGGACAATGAGCTGTAGAGGCTCCTAGGAAGAGAAAACCTGGTAGAGTCCAGCGCGCTACCACTGAGCTAATTCCTTCCCTTCCGAAGTTAATAGAAAATTGTTGAAACCATTTCCGAGAAAATCGTGCAGAAGTGAAGAAAAAAAAAACAGTACGTGAGTAAAGTCGCAATGAGAGAAAATAATAAGTTCATCAGAGCTATTTTCCATGATAGCCTGCTTCTTCTTGTGGCCATCGACCGGTTTCGGGTGTTCGCCCATCATCAGGTTTTGTCAAAACAGTGTGTAATAACATGGACTTGCACAGAGCCAATTTAGTTGATACACTTGTTTTAAAAAGTGTTTTTGTTAGGGCCTAACTAGGTTTAGAGGTGATTCATTGATACCTGAGTGGGTAAACACATTTGTTTTTCGCTTTTTAAAAGGCCAGCGCACTTTGTTCCTTTTGAAAACAGAAACATCCAACGAATGGAAGATGTGTAACTTAAGTTAAATTATTTATTTTTTTTTTAACTTTTTATTTGTCATTTACAACTGTACATAATGGTACAATAATTAAATATGGTAAGGGTGGTATGGCGTGAATGGTCTCCAGTGATGATCTCCATTAGGCAACAAGGTGATCGCGAGGCCAACGACGCCTCAGTCGCCTTCGGGGATTGGAAGGAAGTGTGGTTGAGGACTAATGGATTGGACTAAGGATGTGTAGCTTCTAATGGATTAGGTGTGTTGATAAGTTTTGTGAAATCTATTGTAACGTGTTTTAGTAAGTTCGGATATAAAAGGAATTTTGAGATCTTTATATGTATAGTTAGGTTACTAACAGAATGGAGCGTTTACAATGCGGCGGAGGATTTTAGATTGAAGAGTTTGTAATCGGTTGATATTAGATCGTTTAGCTGAACCATAAAGTTCAAGTCCATAAGTCCATATAGGTGCTAGGGGGGATAGATACAGTCGTCAGTTAAATTATTAAGTTACAAATCTCCACTTGTTGGATGTTTCCATTTTTAAAAGGAACAATGCTCGCCAGTCTTTTAAAAAATGGAAAACAACACGTATTTACCCATGCACATATCAACGAACCTGGTTAAGTCCTAATAAAAACATTTTTTTAAAATAGTGTATCAACTGAATTTGCACTGTGCAAGTCTATGTTATCGCATTGTTTTGACAAAAAAAAAACATCCTGATGATAGGCAAACGCTCGAAACCAGTCGATGACTACAAAAACAAGCAGGCTATAACGGAAAATAATCTCTGATGATTTCCAGCTCTGCGCAACCAACCACAACAAGTAATAAGCTCAACTTTTCAGAATGACCAATTCCACAGTTTATCATCTACCATAAACTTTTACATATCTTCTCCTTTCAATTTTTTTTTATTTTTTATTTTATTCTATTATTTGTCTTTTGATTACTTTATAGGAGACTTTCATTTTCATTAATGCACTATTAATTCTCTGTAATTTACATTTCAGTATGATCAGTGGCAATAAAAATTTAATACTTTTTAAACAAACTAGCTTTGATTTAAGTAAAATAAGTACTAATTTTATTTTCATTTTTGTTTAACTAAATCGGATTTACTAAAACTGTGGAGTACTAAATGAAATTAAAATGTATATTATTGTAAATTACACATACAAACAGCAAAACTTATTTAGTTATAAACTGGTAACTCTCTCTTTATCTCTCTCTTTTGCCACTATATAATATATGAATGTATGCATGAACTATATCTATAGCACAGAATCTCTACTAAACACAATTTGCTCTGGTAACAGATGCTACCTGAGAATCCACACTACATCCACCTGTGCAGTATTTTTTTATATTCTATTACTATATTTCACAGAATTATATTTTTTATTTAATTAAATTAACAGTATTTTTATTATTATTATGATTATTATTATTATTATTATTATTATTATTATTATTATGAGGAAACGGTCCTAGTCGGATATGCAGATGACGTGGCTGCGCTTATCGCTGCTCGCAATACCAATAAAGCCCAGCTAAAATTGCATCAGGTGAAGCGTGTGATCAATAGATGGATGGTCGAGCATGGGTTGTCGTTGGCACTGTCCAAGACAGAAATCGTGGTTTTGACGAAAAAGAGGATCCCCACGAGTATCTCATGGCGCGTTGGAGAGGTAGCCGTGACCTCTAAGAATACCGCAACATATTTGGGATTAGTCATCGATAAAAAGTTGAGCTTTGGCAACCAAATTCAGTATGCAGCGGATAAGGCCGCGAAGGACACTGTTGCATTGAGCCGGTTGATGGCAAACGTTGGCGGTCCACAGGCCAGTACGCGCCGAGTACTACTGAGCGTGGCCCACTAATACTGCTCTATGGAGCCGAAGTGTGGGCAGGTGCACTCAACAAGGAGGCGTATAGGAAAAGATTAGCGAGGGTACAGAGGCTGGGTGCATTAAGGATTGCGTCTGCGTACCGCACCGTGTCCGAACCAGGAATCATGGTCATTGCCGGAGTGATCCCGATTGCATTCCTTGCAGGGGAACGTAAAAGACTGTACGGGAAGAGGGCAGAAGGAAGAAAAGAAACTCTAGTCAGGGAACCTAGAAAAAGAACCTTCCAAAATTGGCAGGCTTCCTGGGAGGACGATCATCGGGGTCGATGGACAGCCAGGCTGATTAAGGGAGTTGAGGAATGGGTGAGAAGGCCGCACGGTGAGGTAGACTTCTATCTCACCCAACTCCTGAGCGGTCATGGATACTTCAGGGCTTACCTGAAGAGGATGGGGAAGGCTGAGGAGGAGGAGTGCCTCTATTGCCCGGGGTGTAAAGATGATGCCTCGCACACCTTTTTCGCGTGTGACCGGTGGCAGCGTTCGAGGTGGGACCTGGAGGAGGTGATAGGACGGCAGACTCCAGACACGCTGGTAAAGACGATGCTATCCAGTGAGACCAGCTGGCGTCACACCACGGCATACGTGAGGGGAATTCTTATAAAAAAGAAGCAGGATCTGGAGGAGTTGGAAAAGAGGAACCCCTAGGGGGATAGAACAGAGGCCTAGCCTGATGTAGTGCTGGAATCGGCGAATCCAGGCTAGGTCCAAGCAGAGGGGGGGTGTTTTAGCCGGTAGTCTCCGGGAGTCCGGCGCGGCGTGCGTAAATGCATTTCACCCCCCGCCCCCAAATATTATTATTATTATTGGGTTCCAGAAAATAAGGGACCTAATAGGCTTTTATTACGTACAGAGCGTAAAAAGCTTTTCCCAAGAAACCTTCCCTACCCGTCTGACTGTAATATCTTAACGTTAGATATCCTTAATCTCCAACTCCTCCAAGTCCTTCCAAAAATATGCGGAACCTAGTGTATTAGCGTCTCGTGGCCACAGTCCTAGGTGACCTCAAAAAAATGTACTTTCCAATGAACGCACAATTTCAGAAATTTGACAATTTCACCACATTTCCTTTTAGAGTAGTGAAAAAATAAATAAAAAATTTACAATAATTGGTTTATCCAGAGTAGATGGGTCTGTGCCTGCTTCGGTTGATTAAATTTAGGTTAAAGCGGTTTTTGAGATAATCTGTTGCAATCCATACAGGCAACCCATTGCTTTATTAACACAATTACGAGATATTTCATGGAAGTGAAGAGTGCTGTTTTGTAAAAAAAAAATAAATAAATAAAAAAAAATTATACATATTCAGGAAATATTTATTTTATCCTTTATATTTGTAACGTAATATAGTAAATATTATGTGGAAACAAAAAAATATATATAAATCATTTAAACCACCAGAGCAGAGCTCAATAAAAAAAAATTAAAGATATATATATATATACGAGGTGTGTAAATTAAGTAATGAGACTGATTTTCTAGTGTTTGATCTGGCAACACTGGAGACGCGGCGCATGCGTGGTAGGGCAAGTAAACATCTGACACGTCCAGTGCAAATTTGAAAATGCTAGAGTTGTTGCACTGTCTGTAGTGACTTTTTTTGTCAGCAAGGTTTTTTCAGTGCGTTTTAAAAATGAGTGACATCAATTACGAGCAACGTTGTGCTATCAAGTTTTGCTTCAGACTTGGGCACAGTGCAACGGAAACGTTTGAAAAACTGTGCCAGGCCTATGGAGACAATGTTTTGTCGAGAGCACAGGTTTTTTAGGTGGTTTAAGTCGTTTGCAGAAGGAAGGGAATCAATTGAAGACGAGCCTCGCAGCGGAAGGCCTTCATCTTCAAGAACCGAAGAAAATGTTGGCAGAGATCTCGTGCGTTCAGATCGTCGTTTGACAGTCCGAATGATCGGCGAGAGTTGAATTTGACTCACACAACCGTTCATCAAATTTTGACTAATGGGGATGAGAAAAATTTGTGCAAAAATGGTTCCGAAAAATCGATTTCTATTAATGAGTATTTGGCCAGTAACAACATTCCTGTGGCTCCTCAGCCTCCTTATTCACCCGACTTGAGTCCATGTGACTTTTTTTTGTTCCCCAAATTGAAAAATCACCTCAAGGGACGTCATTTTGGAACATTGGAGAATATTCAAACAGCCGTAACCGACCAACTGAAGTCTATTCCAGTATCCGAGTTCCAGCACTGCTATGACGAATGGATGAATCGTCTTCAGCGTTGTGTGGCTTCCCAAGGTAGTTATTTTGAAGGGGACAATGTTGAATTGTAATTTTATTTGAATAAAAAAAAGATAAAAAAATCAGTTTCATTATTTAATTTACACGCCTCGTATATATTTTTTTTTACAAGTTACCAGCCATTCATCGAGTGACCCTCTGCTAGCGGCATTTCAATCGTCTTAGGAGGAGTGTTCATCTGGAAAGATAGATAGATGAACGAAGCTCGTGGACTAGAGGTTAGGGTGAATGGATAGATCATATATAGATCAATGTAAATTTATTAATATAACATTAATAAATGGATTTAACTACTTTGGTATATGGAATATTTGAGATCTTACCGGGGACACTGACTATTTCCTGGGGATTTGCATCGGAACGACCTAGATTTGGCGGGAATTGGAAGGCATTATTTATCACATAGTTTCAATACCATTTAGTTCAGCAATTTTTTTTTTTTCTTTTTTGTAATAGCGGGGGGGAATACTTCAAATCACTTGCTATTATAGTCTTGTCTTTTTAAACCTGTAAGGGTGGGATTCCAGGTATACGATCCTGAGTAGATCAACTGGTTGAAAGTGAAATTAACTTATAGGGAAGATCTTTACATTCTTGGTCAGAGAGGTTATACTAGTAGACAAAATCAAGGATTGAACCAGGGATTGAAATCAATAATTATTTATATTTTTTTTTTAAAAAATCATATCATGACTTAGATTTTTATTTTTCATCTTTAGAAATCATTTTTTGTTTTATATTAAGATGGGACTATTATTTTCTAAATCAAATAATCAAAAAATCACACCATGAGGGTTATTTTTGAGACAAAATAAATTTATCCATAAATAATGGTTATTCCATGAGCGGGAAATTTTTCATTTAGAAATAAAACTCAATTTTATTTATTGACAAAGAAACGAAATTACTTGACTGTCGAAATGAGATATTATCTTACAGGAATTTTATATGTTGAGTCAAATGAGATAAATATGCGGAGATTTACCAGTTAATACGTTTTTACCTAATTTTTCATTGAAATATTTAACAATTAAAAAAGATTTGGAAAAATGTAAAATTTAGATGAACAAATACATATATCTGCACCAAATCTTTATATGTTTAAAATTTATTGAACATGTAGATATAAAAAGAAAAAATTCTGATTTTTTATATCGATAAATTCAAATTAAAAGTTTTTAATGAATTTACAAAATCAAATTCTCATGTTTTCTTTTCCACGGGGGGAAAAATTGAACAACATATTGAATTTGTCTAAAAATTGAATACCTACTATTGGAAAATTCAATAAATAAAATAAACTTAAGAAGAATTTAATTTCAAAACAGTAACCTGCTCTAAATGTATAGGCAAAATATAGTTTGTACCGGAGGTCATACAATCTGAATATTATTATAATGGGTATGAGAAGGAGAGAATAGGGTTTGAAAGTTAAATAAAGTGGAAGTCAATGCTGAACACTGTATAATCAAAAAGTAACACAAACTCGAGGACTTTACACGAATATAGGAGGGTGGTTTGAAAAGTTCTCGGAATCACCGCTAGATGTCAGTGCTAGAGCAACGAGGTTCCCGCGCAATAATCACACATCCTTTGTGAGTGAACACGTGGCGCGTCAGTGCTCTTGCTGTAGGAGAGTGGTAGTGACGACTCTTTGTTGTTGTTCCCGCGTAAGTGATTTGTGACAATGGAAAAAACTGAGATTCAAGCAGTGATTAAGTACTTTGTAAAGAAAGGTATGAAAGCAAAGGAAATTCATGCCGACTTTCAGAACACACTGGGGGACTCTGCTCCTTCATATTCAACTGTTGCCAAGTGGACCAGCGAGTTTAAATTTGGTCGGGAGAGCTTAGATGATGATCCGCGTAGTGGGCGGCCAAAAAGTGCTACGACCCCAGAATTTAATCGCAAAAGTGCATAAAATGGTCATGGAGGATCGTCGACTGAAAGTGCGAGAGATTGCTGAAGCTATAGGGATGTCATCTGAACGGGTATATCACATTTTAACCGAAGAATTGGGAATGAAAAAATTATCGGCAAGATGGGTGCCGCGGCTCTTGACATTGGACCATAAACGCACCAGATTGGAAATGTCCGAACAAAGTCTGGCCCGTTTTCAGCGCAGCCAACAAGATTTTTTGCGCCGGTTTGTGACTACAGGTGAAACTTTATCCCACTACTATACCCAGAGACAAAACAGCAGTCAAAGCAGTGGAAACATGCTGAGCCACCACCACCAAAGAAAGCAAAGGCAGTACGTTCGGCCGGAAAGGTCATGGCCTTAGTTTTCTGGGATGCAAAAGGCATTCTGCTGATAGATTATCTTCCTACTGGCCAAACAATTACGGGACAATACTATGCAAACCTCCTAGACCAACTACAGGAAAAGATACGCGAAAAAAGGCCTGGTTTGGCAAGGAAGAAAGTCATCTTTCATCAGGACAACGCCCGCCGCACACAAGTGTTATTGCCATGGCAAAACTTCATGAACTGAGGTACGAATTGTTGCCACATCCACCTTATTCACCTGATTTGGCACCATCAGACTTTCATCTCTTCCCCAAGCTGAAAATTTTCCTCGGTGGACGGAGATTTCCTACAACGGAAGAACTGACAGCCGAATTGGAGAGATACTTTGCAGGCCTGGAGGAATCTCATTTTCGAGATGGGATAAAGGCATTGGGGAACATCGCTGGACCAAATGCATTAGTCTACAGGGAGACTATGTTGAAAAATAAAAGCAGTTCCACTAAGGTAAGACACTCCTTTCTAGTACATTCCGAGAACTTTTCAAACCACCCTCGTAGAAATTGGTATAGAGAGATTTAGCGTGAGTAAAGAGAAAGATAGTTGCTGGTTGTTGATGCGTTGTAAGTGCTGAATAAACTGTTGAAAGACTGTCTCCCTGTAGGGCTAGCTCAGCTGTATATATACGAAGTCTTCCATTCTAGTCTGGCCTAAGTAGCGAGTGAGACTCTCATATTTTTGAATCTCTCTCTCTCTCTCTCTCTCTCTCTCTCTCTCTCTCTCTTTAAATCCCTCTCTTCGAATCCTATTAAATTATTGGATATGAATTTATCAATTGTTTGTTTACAACCGCGTATTAGCAAAAATCCAATAGTAAAACATACCGATTGTTAGGCACGATTTTTATATTTTGAGAGAAATAATAAAAATTACAGAATAAGGAAAACCCACAAATCTCTCAAATAGTAATAATTAATTTTCGTTGAAATAAGAAAAATATTAACAATTAATTTTTTACTTTCAAAAAAAAAAAAAAATCGTATAGAATTTTTAAAAATATCGATCAAATAAAAATATGAGTAACTCTCATTTATCAACTCATATAGTTCAAAATTTTTTTGCAAAAAATTTAACTTAAAATTAGTGAGTAGTTAAAGTGGGCTTACTAATGTGAATTAATTTTTAGTTTTTAAATAGTAACTCTTATATTCAATCCCTGCTTTGAACTAATAAAAAACAAAAGCAATGGACATTATGTTATGTTTTCTTCTTTTTTTTTATTAACAACTCCCATTAATTGATAAATTAAAAATTAGACTGATTTAATTTGCAATAAAAATTGCATTTATGAACCTAATTTGGGGCAATTGGGTCATTTGAGTGTAATAAAAAACTAAAGGGTATTTTTTCTTTATGTAATACAAAACTGAGGGAGTATATTATTTTATATTGCCATTACTTTAGAATTAATGAATACCGAAAGTTTTTAACAGTCAGGCAAACTTTCATATAATGTATACGCACTTTTATGGTGCGTTCGAAAGTTTTGCATAAAACCCAGCATAAAATAGCGTGCAGAGGATGTAAATCAAGATTATAAAATTAGATATTAAATTATCGTAGTATTTAATCTTAAAAATGTTTGAGGGAGAGTTAAAAGACCCCCCCCCCTTAGTCATTGCCTATCTTATATTTATGATCAACAAGGCAAAACGCCCCTCCTCCCAAAAACAACCCTGGTGAAATCAAATAAGATTAACACGCTCCTGGTTTTTTTTGGCTTCCATTTTCTTTTTTTGGTGGTTTATTCCAGGGTGACAAAAAAAATAATTTTCTATTTGGTGTAACTTTTATTAACTTATCAACATGTTTTACACAGTGCATGCATTTATTCACAATATAAAGTTAAAAATGTGCATATAATTAGTAAATAAATGCGAATATTGTTGAATAAAGGGTGGTGTGTTTCGTTCGTAGCTAAAGTTGTCGTATATAGTCTAACCGTGGCGTGTTCATGTTCCCCAAAGTATACGTGTGCTTTGTACTGGTGTGTGTGTGTGTGTGATGTGGGCTAGCAAACAGTCACATCTGGACAGAAAATCTATAAATGCGCACATTTGAAACGAAAATATTTACTAACCGCACTAAATATTCTTATAGTGCTTTCTTAATAATATAATTCCTTCAACAATTATTGCGAAATTATTTACTTATTATTAAAAAAAAATACTTTATTTTTTGTTTTTACTAAAATCTTAAATAGGCTAAAGATCAAACAAATCAACTCAATAATTGCAACTTAATTATTTTACGTTTGGGTTGTTTATTTGGAAGTTTCGCCTTGTTGATCATAAATATGAGGATAGGCACGATAATTAATTATCTAATTTTATAATCTTGATTCGTCTGTCTAGGAGAAACCAAATCCTACGCTATCCAAAGCTCCAGTGGGCTCATAAAACTACCCCAAAGAAAAACAACAACAACCCGGGTCTATAAAACAAAAATCCAGACCCGGATCTAATCTATTTAAAATTCACCGCAGTCCAAATAAATCTGACCATAACCTTAAAGGGGAATAGCCTAAGCTCTTCCACAGACATCCTGTCCCGACCAAAGATCCTGAACTTTAAAACCCAAGCAATCTGTGGCTGGGTGTCTTCCTCAGTCTCCACACTCTAGAAAAGAAGTCCTCCATTACGTAGAGGTTCTCCTTAAATTATAATTCCCAAGTAAGGGATCCAACCAGATGCCTGAAAGATGCCTATGAAAGACACAGCTACATCTCGCTTTTAGCCCTGTCTGGGCGCCCAAATGTGCAACTTAGACTGCCGACAATCAACTGAGCTTATCCATAGGGATGAGTGCTGTGAAGCTAGCCATGACTGGAAGCTTGACAGACATGTGCCTGAAGACACACCAACTACAGGCTCCTGAACCAATGAAAAGGAGAGAAGCGTCTAATTTGGCAAATCTATCCACCTCCTCATTCCCAAGAATTCCCATATGACCTAGAAGGCAGACTAGAAGCACATCTTCATAAGAAGAAATGAGGGAGGTTCTGAAAGATGCAGCAAAATCTCACTTGTAGCCCTGTCCCGGCCCAAAATGAGCAACTTAGACTGCCGACAATCAACTGAGCTCATCCTTAGGACTGGAAGCCTGACAGGCATGTGCCTGAAGACACACCAACAGCAGGCTCGGGACCAATCAAAGGGAGAGAGGCGCCTATTTTGGCAAACCTATCCAGTATAACCTACTTCCCAGACTAGAAGCACATCCTTCAAAGAAGAAAACTCTACCAGTCTTTTAGAACATTTCAGTACCAATCTTGATAGTGAAGACACATGAACTCATCGCTTTCAACGCAGCTTGACTGTCCAGAGTAGGCTGTCAAGTTCGTGCAGAAAGTTGAACTCAATTTAATGTTTCTGTTACGCACTACACTTGTTGACTGACAATCAACAATAATACACCGCCTTTTAAAACCTTACCTCAAAATCTTTTAATTGTAAATGCGAATTTACTGAATGTTCTTATCCCCCCCCCCCCGTTTTTCACGATTTTACCAAAAATAATGGTTTCAATTATTTCTTTGAAAGTTCAAAGAAACATTTACGCATATAACTTTATTTTTTTTGTAATATCTTTCCAAGAAAATTGATTTTTGAAATTATTGGGGGGGGGGGGGACTTCACATAAATTCTCTCTAATGTGTCATGTATACTGCACGCTTGTAATACCTATAAAATATTAAATGACTTTTAAATGCATTGTTAAAATTCCAAATTTGAAGCAAATCAATTAGTCGCAAGTCTAACTTTACTGAGTTTTTCCAAACATTTTCTCACAAACAGCTCCAATAATTTTCATTAAACTTTAAACTGTACATTATTTAAATCTATGATTTTTTATTTGAAATTTTTTCACCCAAAAATTGTTCCTTTGGCTAGTTCTGATAATCTGTGCCGTTATATTTCAATTGTTGTTGGGGATGATTTTGCCACTGACTTTATAATCACAATGATGACTCTGCTATGTGCTAAAAGGCAACATGACCTATATTTGTCCTCACCCGAACCGCCACCGTCAATATTTTTTTTAGCTATAAATAAGCATTATAAATATAATTTATACCGTCAATATATTTTAGCATATAGATAAATGTAATGGTTGTAGGAGGAGATGTTGGTTGTAGATGTTGATAGATAAATAACACCTCAATATCGGTATAAGATATATAATTGATATATATGTATATGAATGACTGCCAAGGACTGTATACTTTACACTACAAGAACTGAACAGACAGACTGACGTGGCTAAACGATGTGTACAATTCCAGTGTGAGACTGTGAACAGAATATCCCTTTTTGACTCTGTCTCTCGTATATATATCCAACTGGCCTCTCCTCTCCTCTCTCTCGAGAGGGGCTCTTTCTCTCTGATGCGTGGTGGGGGTTCACTCGCTAGTGTGGATGAGTGGTGGGGGTTCACTACCCCTACATAAAGTATAGGAAATAAACATTTATTAAAAGGTTCCAAATTTGAAGGATATTTGTCAATAAATGTCTGTGGGGAGGGACCAAACCCTACACTATCCAAAGCCCCACTGGGCCCATATAGCTACCCCAAAGAAAAACAACAACAAACCGGGTCTAGAACAAATATCCATACCCGGGTCTAATCCATCTAAGATTCACCGCAGTCCAAACAAATTGGACAATCACCTAAAGGAGAAATAGCCTAAGCTCTTCCACAGACATCCTGCTTCGACCAAAAATCCTGAACCTAATATCCTCACAACCCAGACTATCTGTCATAAGATGGATGGGTGTTTCCTCTTCTGTCTCACAGACTCTACAAAATGGATCCAGCATGAGCGCCATTACATTGAGATGTCTCCTTAAACCACAATGTCCAGTAAGGGATCCAATCAGATGGCTGAGAGAGCTCCTTGAAAGACACAGCAACGTCTCACTAATAGACCCCCAATCAGCAATTTTGGACTGCCGACAACCAACTGAGCTCATCCATAAGGATGAATGCTGTGAAGCTGTCCACGACTGGAAGCCTGACAGATATGTGCCGGAAGACACGCCAACAGCAGGCTCGGGACCAATGAAAGGGAGAGCGGCGCCTAATTTGGCAAACCTATCCACCTCCGCATTCCCAAAAATTCCCATGTGACCCGGTACCCAGACTAGAAGCATATCCTTCAGAGAAGAAAGCTCTTGCAGTCTTTCAGAACGTTCTAACACCAACCTGGAAGTGAAGACACATGAACTCAACGCCTTCATCGCAGCTTGGCCTTGTCAAAAATAACAACGTAAATTGCAGCCAGAGAAATTCAAGTGAGTGTTTCACATAAGAATTTATTTATTTATTTAATTATTGAACAATAAATAGATTTTACAATTTATGGGTATTTGTAAAACTTTATTGAGGAATGTTATATATTACATGAATTTGCAGCAAAAGAAATGAAAGATATGTCCCAGTCACGCTTTATATCCTGCGGAACATAATGTAAGTTTAACACGTTAAAACAATTTCCCTGTTTACCGTCACTCTAATGTAGAGCAAATGGCTTGTTATAATAATGCTGAAAGCTATATAATATAGTTTTTACACAATAATTTTATGTATTTTTTTTTTTTTTTACTACTTTATCTATTGCTGCAAAATGTAATATAAAAAAGGGTGGTAATCCCAACGGTCCACAATCATTCCAACACAAATAAATATATTATGAAATCTCCCGGATAAGTTATGACTCAGGGCACATATACGCAAAACTAGAGCTCCACAAGCAAGCCTCAAATCCGCCTGAGAAGCACTTCCATATTATACCAGTCCAGTTGGTGGAATCTCGCTCTTACCAGGCGCACGTAATAGCAGAGGGCTTCTTTTCTCGATTAAGTAAAATCTGCAACTACCACAAAATGGATATGGGCAGTGATATTTTTTTTTACCAAACCAAATACTTTTATTGATTTTGCCACTGCTCTGTGGGAACACCAGGTTCTGTAAACATAAAAGGTGTATTTTTTTGAACCGTCTCGTGCCAATTCGTTCGCTTTTTCATTGCCAACATAGATATATATATAATGAGCTTATTAGAATTGCCCACCTCGGTGAGAAGTTGAATACAATTCCATACCAGCCTAGAATTAAACATCGATAGCTTTAATTATAGCCTGACTATTTATTTGGATATATTATAACTATCCTCCCATTTTAGAGATTCCATTTTAGAATCTCCTTAGCACACTTATATTATAGCTACGACTCTGCTTGGAAGATTGTCAATTTTAGGATTCGAAGCAACTTTTTTTAGAAAAAAAAAACCTTTGAACTTTTACCATTTGTTTTATAAAAATTTGAAGCCCCAAACTTGACATTCTTCAAGACGTACTAAGCATTGACAATTGGAAATTTTGTTACAAATTAGGATTATATTTATTCATAATAATGTGGGACCAGTTTTTTAATTATGAAGAGTTTATTTTTATTTATCAAAAATGTTTAAAGAAAATCGTTGAGCCATTTTCAAGAAAAATTGCTAAAAACTGAAAAAAAAAAACATTCGAGTAAAGTATATGTAATGTGATTGGTAGATGTGTTGTATGTGTGTGTGTGAGTATGTCGTAGCACCAGCGGTATTGAAAGGGCTCATGAGAGTATAAGTTTTAGATAAGAGAGAAATATTATGAAATAAGTAAGAAGTTACCACTGTTATAAAATAAATATATTATTATCTCTAAATGAATTTTTTAAATACTTCACAATAATAAGCTTATAAATCCTCTTGAAACTCTTGCACTTAAATATTCTTAAATACAAATGTTCAAATTAAACATTAATTGGCACACTGAATTTAAAATGAGAGAGTGATGTTTGTTCTGAACGCGACAAATGTTACTGATTGAATGCCGAAATTAGACTGATCAAACAATGCTCGTAGTTCTGGAGAGAGTTTTGAAAAAGGTCTTGTACCTGGACCTTTGTCTAAGGATATCATTGACCCCAGTTTAATAGTCCCTAACAGATTCTCTAAGTTCACTGCACCAAAATACACTTCATTTTAAGTTAAAATGCACTAAAATATTTTCACAAAATTATTTCCATTTTTCTATTTACTTCTTCCACTACACATATATTATGTGAATAACTAACTACATATTATGTGAAAAAGGATGCACTTAAATAAATATATATATAAAAAATAAATAAAAATTAGTAAATTTTAGGAAAACCTGTCTATTAAAATGTGTGTAAGAGAAACGTGGAAAATGCTTTCGTATCATTCTTTGAGAAAAATCTATTTTTAGTTTTTGCAGTTATCAAGAGAAATTTGATCCAAGTGAAAGTAAAGTATTGTCGCGACTTTAACTTAAGTAAATACGCGATTATAAGTTTTTAATGAAAAAGTGCACGAAGAAGAAGTGATTTAAAAGTTATATTTAATGTACTACCATTTTCAAAAGACAAGAAAACCATATTCCACTGAATGAAATTATGTGGCTTGAAATTAAAAGGGGTTCTTCTTACATTCTACATTTTCAACAGTTTCCAATGTTTTACAGTAAATGGTTTTAACTAAATTTTATAGAATAAAAAACTTTTAATCATTGTTTTGGTTAGTTAAAGTTTTCTCTTAAGATTGTTGTTATAAGGAGAGAGAGAATATCAGGCAGTCTTGGAGAGAGTGAGAGGAAATGGAGCGCCCAAGTTAACTTAGCAAGAGAGTAGGTAATCATGTTAAACAGTTAGCCGTTGGTATTTCCCACTACTCCACACTTTATCCTATAGCAGACTGGTTCTCAGTCCCAGTAGTGCACCGTCGACAAGCCGGGTGGTGATTTCCCAAGAGAACTGTCTGAAATGGCTGCGCAATTGGCAAACTGGTGTCTATAGTAACCACCCTAGGAGCATGACAGTGTGGCCTGGTAGTCATGTACTGCTAGCACCATCCGGCGGATCTCCTCTCCGGCTGGTCGCAGGGACAAAGTAACAAACCTTCCATATATCTAATCCCTAAATGATTCAAAAATGATTAAATATTATGAAACTTTTACGAATAATTCTTTGTCTCTTTATCACTACAATATCATTTGTTACACGCAACTTATATTTTTATTATCATAAACATTGAATGAAATAAACAGGTACCAAACAAACTTTTCAATGTTCCTTTCGTGTCAAAAATGTTCAAATTGAGTTTTCAGTGGAAATTAATGTTTATTTTTGTATGATCATGTATTTTACAAATAGTTATTTAATATACAACTTGTTACGAAAGGTAAGGAAAGATATTTTGATGATTTAAAACCCTCGAAACGATTTTATATTTGACAAACTTTCTTGAAGGATCGTATTTTGTCAACATTATTTAGTTGTCTGGTATTTTATCCGGCTTGTATGCATATTTATAGTGTTCCTAACCGGTTTCAGATTTTCATCCATCGTCAGAGCAAATTCACCAAGTTCGTGTAGAGAATTAACTTCAACGCAATGTTTCATGAGAGTGTCCAACGAAACATTATGATGAAGTGAACTTTCTACACGAACTTTGTGAATTTGCTCTGAAGATGGATGAAAATCCTAAACCGGTCAGGAACAATATAAATGTGCATGCTACGATGGATAAAATACCAGATGTTATCAAGCATTGCGGACTCATCCACATATTCAACAATTATTTAGTTGTCTTTTAATAAAGCGGATAGAAAATCGTACACTATACTGAAATGGCAATTTAGATGGTAGCATGGCTAGACCACTGGAATAGCAACGCGGAGGTTCAGCAGTGCTTGCTGCCCCTTAGATTTGCTCTCCATAGTAGCCTGTATAGATTCACTGTCCCAGAGAAGGGCAGTGACGTATGTAACGAGAGGAACCAGCCTATGGAGGCAGGCAATGCACTGAGAAGGATCCAAACTTTAAAACCACAGAAGTCATATAGGCCCTTTCCGCAATCAAATAATTAAAAAAAATCTTTCGAAACGTTTTCCAAATTAGGAAATCGCTAAAAATTGAACAATTAATCTAAACATGAACTTCCGGTTGTCGGATTTGGATCGAAGTAATCATGTTTGGTCCTTGGCAGTATTTGAAAAGAGCTTTTAAGCTTTCTGCTATTACTTTCACTTACTAAGTAAGAGGAAGTATTGTAATCGGGCCAAATTTTCGATGTTGAGTTTTCACCGGAAATATCCGTTTTGAGGTCCCCTGAGTCCATAAAAGTAGTTTTTAGCAAATGGTCTGTGTGTGTGCGTGTGTGTGTGTATATATGAACAGCATAGCTCAAAAACGAAAAATCGCACCAAGTTGAAACTTGATATTCCGTTTTGGTATCACTATGGGATCCGACAGTAGGCCAGCGGTCGAAATTCCTCGACCGGAAGTACCACTTTACTAAATGGTTTTTTTCCCTTTTTTTGCAGTTTTCTCTCCAACGATTTTCTTTAAACTTGATATATCAACTACACTTACAAAGATCTACAATTTTTAACACTTCTTTTGAAACATTTCTCCGGTAAAATGCATTCAAGGCCACTTTTAGGGGAGAGGGGTGGTGGGTTGTGCTCTAAAGCTCTATTTCAGTTTACTACACAATTCTATCATCTAAACAATATTAATTAGAATTAAATGTGTTGCTGAAATTCCAAGTTTGAAAAAATCGGATGACCGGAAGTGCGATTTTTACTAAAATGTATTTTTCAGTTTTCTGGTATTTTTTTTTTACTTTCTTGCAATTTTCTCAAAAATAGCTCGGACGATTTTCTTTAAATTTTGCATATCAACTACACATGCAAAGATCTACACCGTTTATTTAAAATATTTCTTTGGAAAAATTCATTTAAGGGCCCTTTTGGGGGATGGGTGGGTTTAGGTTTCCTCTAAAGTGCCTATCATAGTTGATTATACAATCCTACCATCCAAACAAAATTAATTATAAATAAATAGATGTCCAAAATCGAGTAGTTTCAAGAAAATAAGAAACCGGAGTGTCTTTACTGAACTTTTTTTTTCAGTTCTCGCCGACGAACTCCAACGAATTTCATCAAATTTGCCACACAAACTATAAAATTTGTGAATTACAATTTTGAAAACTGGATTAAGAGAAAATTGTGTGAGTGTTTCACACCAGATTTTTTTTGTTTTTAGTTAACTGTTTATATAAAATACGCACATACACACAAGATACATTCATGTATACATAAAATGTATCGTACTCAATTCCCTGAAAAAGTAATAATGTTATATAACACGATGATCAATAACATTATTCTTTTTACAAGCATCTTTTTATGTAATTCATCCCAATCATTATTATATTTCGTTAATTATTCATTAATCTTATTCTATGATTAATGCAAAGGAAATCAATATTTTTTTTTTTTAGTGGTACCTCGTTCTCTCTCTATAGCACTCTCATTGTGTATGTAAAGAAATACATAAAAAACACAAAAAATTGCAAGATGCTCAATTTTTGTATTACCAGTAGAGGTATCATCTGGATCCAATGCGAAGGTTTCGCTCAAAATCCAACAACCGGATTGGTCCTGTTTCAATTATTCAACGCCCTAAACTTCACAGGTTTTAATGCTCCACCACGAAAATGCCTCTTCACAAAAATAATGTTTTTAACTACTAATTGGGTCAAAAATACTGGAAATTCAACTTTTATAAACCCATAATTTATCCAAAGTTGACTTCCGGATTCTTCTCCATGATGTACAAATTTTTGCAGTATCGATAATTTCATTCGGAATAGGAAGATTTACTTTCGATTGAATGACTTCAGGCCTTTTGTGGAAAATTGTACTTAATTATAGCGGGAAAAGGGTACTTTGAGCATTGATTACAAAATTTTCCCGAGCTAGCTACTTTCTCTTATCTCAAAAACTTTCTGCGATATTCTCGTATTAAATACAATAACACATTCACACACATAAAATATGATTAATATTTTCAATAAATATTGATAACTCCTAATAATTAACTAACTAATAATTAACTATAATTAACTAACATTTATTAATATTTATGCTATTATATCAATATTAGCATATCCCACTAATATTAACAAAGTTGAAATAATACGACATATTGAATTCTATTTAGAATGTTGACTAAGCTTATTCTTGATTTAAATTAGTGCAGCCATTGTATGGCTTCCTATCTTCCTATAAGTATTGCGTAATGGTTGAAGTAGTTTTGAAATTATTGCTTCTTCCCTTTTTAATCCTGGTGTTTAGTTTCTGACAAATGTAGTAGCTGAATTTACAATTTATTGTTTCAATTTCAAATTGTTACACATCCTTTAATTTAATAGACAATATTTCTTTAATAGACTGCTTTAATTTCTTTTTCGCCTAAGAGCAATATATTTCTGGCACTCTTGCACCCGAAAATGAATTTTTAGCGAAGCTTCCTGTCAGCTATGTCTAATGTATCCTATAACATGTACTCTAACGAAGCATTTGACTCGCAAATCAAACAGCCTGGCACAGATAGCGATGAAATGTTATTTTCTATTACAAAACAAGTTATTGCTACAATAGGTATGAGAAGGAGAGAATTGGGTTTGAAAGATAAATAAACTGGAAGTAATGCTGAACACTGTATAATGAGAAAAGTAACACAAACTGCCAGGCCGTTACACGAATATAGAAATTAGAGATTTAGAGTGAGTAAAGAGAAAGGTAATAATAGTATGTGCTGACGCGTTCTAACTGTTGCATATACTGTTCTAAAGACTGTCCCCCGTAGGGCTAGCACAGTTGTAGTTAAACAGGGTCTCCCACACTAGTCTGGCCTAGAATTAGAATTAGAATGACACAGGGGGGGGCTTCAACCCAGGCACTGCAGCCTACGCATTGAGGCTTATTGTGCCAACCCCTCAACACCTAGTAGAGGAAGCCCCCCCTCTTCATGAGGTCTAAAACCTTCCCCACCAGTCCTTCTTGGAGTACGATTTCCTCCGGTCTCAACGTGCCGAAGATCTCGTACCGCAATCTGCTGATTGCAACGCAATCAAACACCAGGTGAGAGGCCGTTTCCTCCTCCTCCTCCTAACACAATCTGCACAAGGGCTCCGCTTTAACCAATCCCACCTTGTGCAGATGTTTCTTGAACCTACCATGCCCCGTAAACAGGCCCGTTATCAGACAAATCTGATACCTGCTTAAACTGTTCTAAAGACTGTCCCCTGTAGGGCTACCACAGCTATATTTAAACAGGGTCTCCCACTCTAGTCTGGCCTAAGTAGCGAGTGAGACTTTCAGTTTTGTGTGTGTGTGCCTCTCTCTCTGCTTTAGATCCCTCTCTTCGGATCCTATAACATTGTACATTTGACACAGTTTACAACACTTCTCTCCTAAAATTTGCGGATAAGTTCTGTTATTTCTCAATTTGAAGACTCCCCCACGAACCTTCAGGAATCATCACACCAATTTTAATGGTATTCTATGTTTTAAATATAAATCGTCTTAAGACTGATGTGGGACAGCCTAAATGCCCTAACCGAAGTGGATGCTCGGAATAAGTTGTGACACTCGCCTGAGTGCCCCGGGACATGCGGGGTTTCTGGGCGATGAGAGGGTGGATGTTCTAGCGAGGGAGGTTTTAAGGATACCTTTATAGAACCCCGAACACTTCTGCGGGATGTCCAGGAGCCTAACTCAAACTTCTATCAAAGGGTGGATAGAAGAACAGCGTCTGCAATGGTGGGAGAAAACCTAAATTTACCAGGGATCTACTGAGCTATAGCCGAAGGGACATAAGGGTAATAGTGGGTCTACTAACATAGCATTGTAGGCTGATTAAGCACATGCATCAATTACTACTGGCAGATAACGCGGTATGCCGATTCGGCAAGGCCGGGCCGAGGAGGAAACCCCGGTACACACACATACTTTGTGAGTGTACCGGCCTGGCGAGGACAAGGTTTCTTCAACTGGGGACAAGCAATCCCGAAGGCACGAGCTTCACGACGGAGCCATTCTCAGCTTTGCCAGGCCTGATTAAGAGGGCGAAACTGATGGATTGCTATATTTTCAGGGGATCCACAATAGACCTCTTATTGTATGTAGGTCGCAGTGGAATGAGGCCCGCCCTCCCTTTTCAATCAATCTAATCTAATCTAATTTTTTAAATAGTGGCACTCAACTAGGTGAATATGGCAAACGGAATACCATATTTGTGAGCTTCCTGTAATTTCTTGTTTTTGAGATATTTCATTCACACACGCCTACAGTTCATTCGCTAAAAGCATTTTTTTTCATACTCAGGGAATCACGAAACATTATTTCCGGTAAAAACCCAATTTAGAAAATCTGACACGATCACAATACTTCCTCTCTTTACTAGAGACAAAAAAAAAAAGTAAAAATTACTATGTTAAAACTTCAAACTGTTGCATATGAAATAGCGTCATTTTTATGTACATACTTATTATTATGTTAAACATTAGATATTTAAAAGAAATTAAATCGATTAAATTAATGTAAATATAAATTAATGTAATAAATAAATAAATATTTGTTCAAAGCTATATTAAATAAACTAAAACTCTTACAAAATGTTAATTATCTTGCGGAATAATGTAAATATAATTTATATTTGTTATAATACTTTATTTCAGTACTTTCATGTTTTTATAAAGGAAAGCAAGTAAACCTCAGTAATTAGGAGCAAAGCTATTAAAATCCCTACAACAATATATTCAACTGTGTCTCCTTTTAACTACCTGTAATAAATTAGATTTATTTTCATGTTATTCCACATTTTTTTTTTTTTATTTATGTATTTTTAATTTTTGTTATCTACAAAAACGTTCTCAATGTTAATTTCTCTCTTATATATTGAGGATTTTATTTTCTTGTTAATCCATGTTTTTCATTCTAACCATGGTGTAGTTAAAAGTTAAAAAAAAAAAAAAATTAGCTCTTTGTAGAGTTTAATGTGAAACTCTAGATATGAGTAAAAGTTTTCAAGGTATCTTAGGAGCCAAGTTTTTGAAGAACTTATTAGCCAAACTTACAATAAGCTTTCTACAGCAGTATTACTAATTCGTGCCTTCAAAAGAGATGGACCAACCCGAGACGATCATCTAAAATAGCTGTGTTGGCAAGAGAGAGAAGGACCCTCTCTGGTACTCTCTAACTTAAGCAGGCTAGAGTGGGAGAACCTGTATATAAGCCAGTGAGAATCTACCTAACGACATCTACCTAGATATCTATCTATCAGATTCAACCAAACATTGCATCGTCATATCTCTACTCTTACCTTTTATTCTATAAAATCATTACAAGTCCAGAGCGGTTTGTGTAAACTTATAGCTGTATTATAACAGTGTCTTCATATCTCTAATTAATCGAACCTAATTTCTCTCCCCATCAACTCTATTATATTGGTGGCAGCGTTTGAGAATCCCGCTTCAGCTTCAACATTTTCGAAGATAAAGGTAAGAGTACAGATATGACACGATGCGATGTATGTTGAATCTGATAGATAGATATCTAGGTAGATGTCGTTAGGTAGATTCTCACTGGCTTATATACAGGTTCTCCCACTCTAGCCTTCTTAAGTCAGAAAGTACCAGAGAGGGTCCTTCTCTCTCTTAATTCTCTCTCTTGCCATTACAATAGCAAACGCTGTTTCCAAATATGCACCCTTCATTGGGACATAGTATGGAATTTGCTAAGTGATAATATGCTGGTCTTATAATTGGTAGATCCAGATTTGTGTTCATTCAATGCTATCTTTAGATTTTTTTATTCTTAGCAGTCTCTGCAGCTCACGTTTCCAAAAGCCGACTGGTGCATGAGAAGGCTTTGGGTGGCAATGACTGTAGACTTTGATACGCGAAAGTGGACAATGTTTACCCAGATAAGACTTCAAATCCTTCTGGTTGGTTTTCATAATATATTAGACTACTTTGACAGACTTTAAATGATACAAATATTAGCCGTGTTTTCGAGACAGTGCCTCATTGGAAAGCATTATTTTTTTTCAATGCTTGAAGGCAATCTATTTAAGGAGCAGGATTAACTCAATAATAGCGTGCTCGCGGAAGATCCGGGTCTTCCAACAGCGCTGCCCTTAGACTTTTCCGCCTGAAGAGCCACTACAGCTCCGGTGATGGGCAGGTTGTCGGTAACTAGAAAATACCGCCGGAAATCCTATAGTACACTGAGATAGTTCTAGGGGCCTAGACCAAATTTGGGTGGCGTAGGGGTTGGTTCCCCAACCACCCACAGAGAAAAAAATCAATTTCATCTTATTTTTGGAATAAGAGGATTATGTGAGATCTTCAGATTTGCCGCGAAGATTTTATAGTCATAGTTTGATGTGAGCTACAATCTCATATCAGTCCTAGCGTTTTTACCGGTGGAGGACAGATTTTCATGGATTGAATTGGAAATAAAAGCGAAAGAATTTTTACAAGTCCACAACTAAATCCCACGGGATTTCAGATGGGTATTGCAATCATGGCCTTTAACAATGTTTGTCTGTATGACCTCATTTTCCCTTATCCTTCTGTCGGGCGAAGCCTTGTAAATTAGTCAACCAAGAAAACCAACGGGAACTATATCCTGGCATATTGTTCATTCGTTGGAGATTCAACCAGTTTTTCACAATTAATTGTGCATTCAATCGAAGAAAACCATTTAAAAAAAAAAATTGAACTAGGGTACCTATGCAACTATATTATTGAAGCTGGAGCCGAAAAGTTCAATCGCAACAAAAACGTTTATGATTAAGCATGAATTTATAAGAAAAGCCGAACATTCACCGCTATATAAAATGATTGTATTCGTCAAACTGTTTATTTTATTATTTGTGTTTGGGGAGGGACCAAACCCAAAGCCCCACTGGGCCACAAATACCCAGATATAAATATTCAGACCCGAGTCTAATCCATCTAAGATTCACCGCAGTCCGAACAAACCGGTCAGTAACCTTAAAGAGAAACAGCCTAAGCTCTTCCGCAGACATGCTGTTCCGACCAAAACTCCTGAACCTAATTTCCTCAAAACCGAAGCAATCTGTCATAAGATGGATGAGTGTTTCCTCCTCTGCCTCACAGACTCTACAAAATAAATCCGGCATGAGCCCCATTAAGTAAGATGTCTCCCTAAACCACAATGTCCAGTAAGAGATCCAACCAAAATGCCTGAGAGAGATTCGTGAAAGACACAGCAAGTCTCACTAATAATCCTGTCCGCACCCCCCAATGAATATCTCGGACTGCCGACAACCAACATTGCTCATCCATAAGGATGAATGCTGTGAAGCTATCCATTACTGGAAGCCTGACAGACAGGTGCGTTAAGCTAAAAGATTTCTCTAGAGAACTTTTTGGAAAAGTAAGAAATTCAATCTGACTTTCGAAATTAAAAACATAGCAATTATGTAATTAGATGTAGGTTAACTAGTTGAGGTAGATACCAGAACTGACATTCAAATTTAATGAACTCAGATTGGTTATCTTCATATCCACCATATGAAGTGGTGACTCAGGAGGGGGCGGTGGATATTCAAAAAGTTTATGTTCACATGCCGAATTGAAGAAGTTTGGCAAATCTATGGAGCTAAGATTCAGGAGGCCAAGATTGATTACAAATTGTAGGCCTGAGGGAAAAAATATTAAAAGAATAATTGATGAACATTTCTTGTGTAAAATCCTTGACACTTTTCCATTTTCTTAATTGAAAACAAGAAAGAAAATCCCTGTAGTAGGGAACGGTCTTAATCCTAGGAATCTTTTATTAAATAGTTTCACAACTTTAGTACTGTACAACTATTAATACAACTTACAAATTGTTTCATCGAGGCTTGCATTCTTCAAATTGTAAGTTCTTCAATTGGTGGGTACTTCAAAAGCTACAGGCTTGATCTTACCTTGAAACTCTAACCTCTCTTATTGTTTTGCACTCTTTCTTGTTATCTTTAAAGCTAAAAAGTCTATTGTTCTTGTTTTTTCTGTTTCTCTTTATAGAATTAAATCAGTTTATAAAAGACAGAACTTGAGTATCTGAAAACTATAAACGAAAACTTGAAAGTGATATTTGAAGAAGGTGTGACTAAGGGCTGTGTACATGAGTGTCGCCAAATTGGATATTATTTATTTAACTGCTAATTTTATTACTTCACATCAAAAGTAAGTTATTTATTTTATTACATCGAATTTTTATATATTCTTTATAGATATGAATATTTTTCAAAATAAAAACGTTACAGCATGTTTTACGCCTTACTAAAACTGTAGATTCATAATTGTAATATTCTCATTTATTTTATCCGTCGTAGCATGCATATTTTATTTGTTCCTAACCGGTTTCCGATTTTTATCCATCGTCAGAGCAAATTCACCAAATTCGTGTAGAGAGTTCACTTCTTCGTAATGTTTCTGTTACAATCACACTTGTTGGTTGTATATATGTGCGGGAGGTTATAAGGTTATGTTACTATATGTGTGTGTGTTTAATGAAAAAATGGAATTATTATAAATTATTGTTATACATTAGAAAATAGTGTATAATAAATAGCATGTTTTGATGGATACTTTAAAACTAAATTTTAATAGGTTGTTAAGTATGCTCAGTGTTTAAAAATGACTTAATAATACACTATTTTCTACTGTCTAATCATAATTTATAATAATTCCATTTTGTCAGTAAAGCACCATATATAGTAACATAACCTTATAACCTCCCGCACATGTATACAACCAACAAGTGTGAATGTAACAGAAACATTACGTTAAAGTGAACTCTCTACACTAACTTGGTGAATTTGCTCTGACGATGGATGAAAATCCGAAACCGGTCAAGAACAAATGGAATATGCATGCTACGACGGATAAAATACTAGAAAATAAATTAAACTTTGTTATGATTGGTTAGATTTATGGAACTGGAAATATTTTATTAAAAATAAAAAATAAAAACTTATATTTTTTAACAATAAAATTAAATTCTTTTAAAAGGTAGGCTTTTGGAAAGTACTACTTTAAGAATGATTCCTGTTGTTAGTTGGAGACTTTTCTAAGACTTGTAAAGCTTCTGGGCTGCATCAATCTTACGAGTGGAACTGTAAGACTTCAGGAAAGTCCTTTTAAAAGAAAGTCTTTTTATTGTATTCTGTTCCGTTTCTACCTCTCTCTCTCTCTCTCATACACACACTATTTCTCTCTTCCTCTCTCTCGACTAAAAGTAAAGCCTGCAGGGCACTTCTACCACATAACTTGGCACTTTTCTCACAGAGTTTTCACCACTTTTAGTTTGAACACAGTACACTAGAGTGTGTTAAAAAAAAAAAAAATAGAAATAAAGAAAAGATGAAAAATTTCTAACCTAACCTCTACAGCATTCCCAATATGGTGGCCTAGAAATGTGCTGGTGGCCACTTTAAAGTTGAGGTGGTGCCTACTACGGGTGCACCGTTCTGTTGTTCCCATACAAAGAGAATAAGAGGGGAGAACGCATTCCCACCACCACAAATACATAAAGTACAACTCTTGTCCCCTACTTCATTTCCAAACTCTACCGACTGTCTATATTCTCTTCCCAGTCTCAGTGTCACAAAACCCCCCCTTTTTGTGGTACCATCTCCATACAAACAGCAACCATTAGGTAAGGTCTTCTCCACTCCACTCTATACATTTAAGGCTTTGGTATAATTTTCGACTTACTCGGCTCAGTTGAAACACACTTTCCACTCTATCAATATTTAACACACCCCTCCCCTCCTTTTAGATCGGTTACATCTTCTCCTATGCTCCTCCTATTTCTTGTTACATTAAGCTTGTGTCCTCCACTGCTTTTCCACTTATCTCAGCAAAGGTTCATGTTTATTAAATTCCCCCCAGAGACATTTTAAGCAATCATTAATAATTCTATTTATGTGAATAAACAACTATTATCGTAATTTAAATTAAATATTCGAAAAAAAAAACTGAATAGCACATCGCCAATATTGGGTAATTTAAGACGATATAGTAGATGGCTTATGTAATAGTTGTAGGAGGAGATGCTGGTTGTAGATGGTGATAGATAAATAACACCTCAATATCGGTATAAGATATATAATTGATATATATGTATATGACTGACTGCCAAGGACTGTATACTTTACACTACAAGAACTAAACAGACAGACTGACGTGGCTAAACGATATGTACAATTCAAGTGTAAGACTGTGAACAGAATATGCTTTTTGACTCTGTCTCTCGTATATATATCCAACTGGCCTCTGCTCTCCTCTCTCTCGAGAGGGGCTCTTTCTCTTTGATGCGTGGTGGGGGTTCACTACCCCTACAGCTTATGTCTCTTCCTTCTTATAATCAATGTCTTTCTTTTAATGCCCTTTTGTAATTTCCACAACCACAAGAAAGACAAGCGCAAGGAGAATGACAAGTAGTTGTAAAAAAAGGGGCAAGAGATATGGATTTACTGGATACAAGTTGATTTCAGGAAGATTTTGTGAGAACTGAGTTGTTAGGCTGTCCTCTAGAAATCATTTCAGATCAATGCATGGTTCCACTATATGGTGGCAATAAAGGATAAGTGAAAATTTAGAAAATATGATTTTTAAGTAAATTTGCCATTAAAACTATGAAGGAAAATATTAGATTAATGAACCTCCTATTAATGCTACAATTTTAAATTTTAATAATTGAACATTACTATTGATATATGCTGTAGGAGCGTTATAGTGTATGGTTGAATTGGCTAAAATGTACTGCTACTAGTTTGCTAACGACAGTGGAAAATGGAGCTTTGAAACGGTAGTTCTGGTGCCCAGCCAAGAACAGCTGTTACACTGGACCTACTAAACTCAACATTGCTGATTAATACAGTGACTTGCTGCTTGGTTGTACAAACGTTCCCCCCCGCCCCCTCTTCTGTCTACAACAAATTTCTCTATGTTGTCTGCTCTGCTAGGAGTTCAACCTAAAGTTAAACTTTATATACAGTTGTCTGTGTCTTTAACAAGAACTTACACTGGAACTAGTATTATTTTACTAGCTTTTACTTCATGTAAAGTTTATATTTGTTACAATTTATTGTTTACAAGAACAATGGATACAGCTGATTCTGATAGCCAAACTTAGCTACTAAAATTTTACCGGGAACCCTTTTTTTATATGTCTTACAAAATTCATACAATAAGTTTTACAGATGTTTTCTAGTCCCTCTGTAGTTAGGGTCTTTGTAGGGGTTGGACAGAGAAAAAATGTCGAAGAGGAAAGTTTACTGCCCGAACACTGATATATTAACTAAGTAACAGAGTATAGCAAGGACTTTACAGAACTGATATAAAAGTGTGATGGCATTTATAGACAGGCTAACTGGCAGAGTGTTGCCGGTAGTTATGTTTTCTTGAAGTCTTTGTGTAGAAGGACTGAATGTTTGATTCTAGCTAACTCTTATATATACTTGTGGAAAACTTCTCCTCCTGGATCTCCTTGGGTTGAAGTAAAACGTATCTTGATCTCTCTAGCTTGTGGTAGGGAGATGTGTTACTTCTCATGTGTCGACGTAGCGGATGATAGTAGTTTAGCGGAGATTCTGGTATGCATTCTGACGACATACTAATACTAAAAATTATACTTCACGACCTTCCGTACGATATAATGATGTTCCTTATTAAATCTATGGCGCCACAGGCCATGAAGGACCAAGGCTTGCCAGACGGCGATTTTTATTCGGGGGGAGGGGGGACGCCGCGGTTCCCTTGCTGTTTAGTTATGACCTTCGCTACCTAAGTGCCCTAACAACTGCAGCTTCACACTTTTTCTCAAGATGCTAAATCACCACCGATATTCCACTCACGAGAAATTGAACCCTGAATTCTCGCACTAAAGGCAAATGAGCTAGCCCCCTAGACCAACACAAGAGGGCGATGTCCCTTATTAAGTGACGCAAAATCATTAACTAGTTTTCAAAACAAATTTACCAACTAACTTATTATTTATTTATTTATTTTATTTAGTACATAATGCTTTTAGGATTACTCCTTTAGCATGGAGTTTGACAATACAGAAATATAATAATTCATATAAGACACAAATTATAACGTATATGTAAAAATAATCTCAAAAGGCAATTTCTAAATCAAGAAAAAAGAAAAAAACTGACAGTTAACTAAAATATAAATTACCATTTCTTTGTTTATTCTTTAACCAAGAAAATAGGGAATTCAATGGCTTTTCAAAGCTACATAATGAAAAACTTAGTATTAATAACTGTAAAAATAATAATAATATAGTAGGTAGTTACAATAAGGAAATAACACTAATATACCTATATTATGAATACATAATTTAGACTCAATCTATAACTAAGAGGTATAAACTTTTCTCGAGAATATAAATCAGAAACAAAAAAAAAATTACCATTCATTCAACAGGAAGCTTCTTATTCTTAAAGATAGATTGATATAGTCAAAAATTGCACTGATTTGATTAACAGATTTGATAGTTAGAAGATTTATATAACTGTCTGAAACAGATACATTAGTTGATATAAAGTCGCCTAGTACACAAGATCTGAAAGGTTCAAAAACCTGACAAGAAAAGATAAAATGTAACAGTGAGTCCGACCGAAGCATTAAGTTTACATATGGTGCATATATCAGAACTATCAAAAGAATATGTACAACCGTTGAAGTAGATATTTGTCTTATTAAGATTGGCTAATCTAAGTTGCAATATTAACCGAATTTTTTTAATAGAAGCAGACCAAGAAAGGTATTGCTCAACATTGCCCAAACTACTTATATGACGATACAGTGCGTTATATCTACAACGGTCAATCACGTAGATAATATCCTCACTATACAGGCATTCCTGAGTTTTTGGTCCAGATTTTTAATTTGAGCTTTTAAGAGTGCGGGATTCATTGGAGTAAGATTGTCTAACGAACCTATAGAGATCAACATTTCTTTAAGCTGGGTAACCCAGTTTTATCTAATTCTGTTAAACGGACGAGAATCTGTAGCATATAGAGCATCAAAACAGATGCGAGAACTAACTTATAATCGAAGGTATGTATCATCATACAAACAATTCTCCTCGTTTTTTTGAATTACCAGAGTATAATAATGGGTATTTCTACAGTCATTTGTATCAACCGTATTATTCAAAGTAATCAGTTGTAGCGAGATTTGGTGAATAGTGTTGAAAATGAAAGAAACAAATGCATTACTGCACTTTTTATATTTAATATGCTTATACTTAATATTTAATATATTTTTTTTTTTATACTTAAATGTGCTTCCCAGTCCCAGTGTCACAAAACCCTTTTTGTGGTACCATCCATACAAACAGCAACCATTAGGTAAGGTCTTCTCCATTCTACTCTATACATTTAAGACTTTGTATAATTTTCGACTTACGGCTCAGTGAAACACACTTTTACTCTATCAATATTTAACACACCCATCCTTCCCCTGCTTAATGTGCTTACCTTGTGAAGAGAAAAGAGACATATCGATATCGAACAAAGACGTAAGAAAGCAGAATGGCAGCTTTGACTATGAGCGATGTGGCTAATTTAGAACTCTTGCTTGTTGAATCAAAAAATTATCTGGTATTTTATCCCTCGTAGCATGCATATTAATTTGGTTCCTGACCGGTGATACTTTCGGATTTTCAACCATCGTCAGAGCAAATTCACCAAGTTCGTGTAGAGAACTTCATGTAATGTTTCTGTTACACTCACACTTGTATACAAGCAACAAACCAACAAGTGTGAGTGTACAGAAACATAACGTTGAAGTGAACTCTCTACACGAACTTGATGAACTTACTCTGACGATGGATGAAAATCCGAAACCGGTCAGGAACAAATGGAATATACATGCTACGATGGATAAAATACCAGATCTTATCCAGCATTGCGGACCCATCCACATATTCAAGAAAAAATGATGTCTGATATAAAACACTCACGTAGTTCCTCTATCTACAATTTACATAGTTATAATTGACATATTTTTCTTCAAATTTATATTGTTAACTATTGTTTAGTTAATATTATACTGTATTCGAATAAGTTTTGATAAGATAACGCTCGGCCACACACACCTTCCGTCAGACTAAAGAAAAGATTCAAAGAATTTGAAGAGACATTGATCTTCTTGTTCACCCACCCTATATAGTCCAGACTTAGTTCTCTAGTCGACTACCATTTGTTTCGGTTTATGGGCACAGTTTTTTTGTGGTAGGAAATTCAATTAACTTCACCGATGTTGAAACTAGAATGCAAGAGTTTTTCGATTCTAAACCCAAGAAATGGTAACAAGCGAGGGATCCGACAGCTGCTGAAAGATGGCATAAAATAGTCAATAGTCCCGATGGGCTATATCATGATGGTCTTTATTGAAAAACGGTCATTTTTTCTATACGCCTCTATATTTACCACTAACTACACAAGTTATATCTTTCTATCCTAAGACGATTACGATGAACATTTGAAGTCTGGTTTATCAAACGTAGCTGGAAAAAATAGGATGCGAAAGGAGCTGAGATTTGGCTCAGCTTAATGGATCCACAGCAAGTAATTAACAAATCTTCTCTTTTTTGCATGAATTTATGTTTTAAATTAAAAATATATAAAATCATCACAATTTCCATGGATTTTATTTACGTAAGCCTCAAAATTTTTTTTAAAATTTAAGAAACATGCTGTAACGTTACTTTAATTTTTTTATTAAAATTATACAAATAAGCATGAATTTTTTTTAATGTAAAATTTAAGTTAAAGAAAATGCCATATATATACTTGAATCATGAAATAAAACGAAATGTTTAGAATGTCTATGTTAGGAAAAAGAAGCAATTAATTATATAGCTTAAGTAATTACGTTTAAAAAAAAAAATCAATAAATTTTTTCGAAGCAGTGTATATATTAAAAACAGCAATTTTCATTTAAAATTAATTATATACACCATTTATATACGTACGTATAGAAAATATGTTTTGATACGTAGAGAAAATTATTTCAGAAGTCAACATTTAGCTATTATCAAATTGTTACCATGGCTTGTTTTTATGGTTGTTCAAAGAATAATTATAATAAAAAAAAACAAAAAACTTAGCTGACGTTACTCTATTTAGATAATATAAATATTTATTAATGAAACACAGGGAAGTTTTTGCTTTGCATGTTATATGGTAGTATTTAGTTATCGAGTATGGGAGGGGGTTGGTATTCTCAATGGCCAAAACTACACGCTATTTTAGTAGCACCATTATCATACATACTGCAATTCAATCTTTTTTTTATTATTATTAATTTATTTTAATTTCAATACACCAGATTATTATTGCCTCTATTTATTTATATTTTTAATAATAAAATTCTAATTCTCTTATTTCAATTAAACAGGATATATATATATACTTCATATTTCCTGTTTACATAGAATTCTCAAAAAATTAAATTTTTATAATTTGTTAATTATTATAGACACACATCCTGTTTATTTATTTAAATTAGAAATTTAAAAGTATACGAATACGTTCTTGGAATTGGTGCGGAGATTTCCTAGGCTTCCAGGAAACTCCCAGCAGGACAGGAAGCTATAACAATTGAATTGTCTTGCATCCTGTCAGATGTTACTACATGTTTGGGGCAGAATTCGGAAACTCTGTTCCTCTTTTGATTATTTATTGAGGTGACATCCTGCATGCCAACATGCGGTTGAAATGGATTATTTATTTTCCATTCAGTCAGTATAAAGTACCATGTCCGATATTTTCACGATTCAATTTTTATGTCTGTGTAAATATATTATCCTCTATGTATGGCATTTCTGTTTTGATGTTTGTTAATCAACGGGTTTACAGGTTGGGATTTTGGGAATACAACTACATTCTACCAATATCCCTGGCTTTTAAAGATGTAATTTCTCTTTCCTTTGTTATGCAACCAATTATTATTACCAAAAATTGTATCTCCTGTTTTTTTTTACTTTTTTGATATTTCTATCATATTTCGAAGAAATGAAATACATCGCTAAAGCAGGTTGGATTTTGTTTTCTCTAAATATTGAACATACGGAAATTGTAGGTTTCTTCCGAACAAGTACCCATCCTGCCTGAGCGTATTAGACGTTTGAGGCAAAATTCAGCAGGTCTGGTCCATCTTGTTTGCTATATCTCTGTCGCAGCTAATAATATTGATTGCATATATTAGATTACAATATCCTTGAATAACACTTGAGTTTCCGGGTTGAGACCGCGTCAATAGTTTGCTAGAAACCAACGTTTCTTCAAGGTGTAATATGGGCGGAACATCGGTTTCCAAAAACTGCTGGCACGGTTTCAACCCGGAATTTCAAGTGTTTTTCATGAAAATGGTCTAAAATGAATCTAAAACGATCATAATATATTCTTTTTCTAATTTATTTCCATCAGATAGATAAAAATCTTCTGCTTGGGCATCGAAAGCATTAGGTTTGGGGAATTTTGGGGAATTTAGAAATGGAATGTTATCTGACCAATTAGGATTTGAGATAGCTTGGGATTTGGAAACGGGACAGATTGAGCGCGTTAAATATATCCCATTTTACTCCTATTAACTTTATTTCTTATGTGAATTACTTCCAGATCTGCTTGAAAATGCCCTTCTAATATGCCGGCAAATGATATACTTTCAGTAAGATAGACGGTCAGCTTATAATGCGAGTATAGTAAGGCGTTCTCTAAAATCGCACATACCTGGGTAAGTGGATTGGCACGCACTGTCCTCTTCACAAACCCGCCTGCACCCTACACCAGACGCCTCCTTACTTCCTCCGGGGACCTAAAAAATAAAGTTTATGAAACTTAAACCCTGTCACTAATGTTAAAAAAAATTTAAAGTAAAGAATTTCTTAAGCCTGCAAAAAAAATCCTCAAGTCCTGATTCTGTAAATTAGTGCAATCAAGAAAAACCTGGAGTTTTTGAAAGCTTATTTAATGATTGTTGTCCATTTTGAACAATTTATGTGAATATGTATTTTTGCCATATATGACTATAAAATTTAAAAAACAATTTCGAATAATAACAACCAGAAGGCAGTGAATTTTTTTAAATTCAAAATTGGAATATTTCAACGAATATTAAACGGATTTTTCATGTCATGTATATATCTATAATATATATATATATATATTCTATAGCGCAACAGCCCATGAAGGGCTAAGGCTGATTTGAATAGGGGGGGGGCGTGTGGTAAGCACGCCGCAGTTCCCAAGCCGTTTAGTTACTGCTTTCGCTACCTAGGGCGCTACTAACTGTAGCTTCCCACTTTTTATCACGATGCTAGGTCAACACCAACTTTGTCCTTAAGGGAATCGAACCCTGAATTCTCGCACGAAAGGCGAGTGCGGTAGCCACTAGACCAACGCTTGAGGACTTTATATATATATCTATTATATATAGCCAATCAAAAATTAAATTTGGGTGATCTGTGAATATTGTTTTAAAGATCTATTGTGAAACCACACAAACGACTCGCATCACTTTATTTATTGCAATTCTTTCAACACAAATTGGCAAATTGGAATCTTTAACAATGCTTCTATAATAGTTAAATGTTAAATAGATAATAGATAAATATATATAAGCTGCTCTCCACCCCCCAGAAAAATCCTAAAAATCATTTTTATCCTAGAAAAATGTTACAAATGAAAGTGATATTGTTGTCTGCTGTTGAAGTAAACACAAATATTAGGAAAGTATCATGTACATGAGTTTTTTTTAAACCTCCACTACAAATCAACTGAATGCAGCATACCAACATCATGTTTCATGATAACACTGGATACTGCAGGTTTCCGCTATTTACATTTCCATTCTATTTTACTGTTCATCGAAGGAAATACAGTGTATTCCAGTAATCAAAATTCATTTCTCCTATATACTTAAACATTTTAAATTTAATTTTTTACTCAAACATTAAAAGAATTTTTTGCCAACTCAAAAAGTTATATAAAAACTACATTATTAGCATTTTAATTATAAAGATTGCTTTTAATAATATTCGCATGACAAAATAAGTCTAAGTCTTTGTAATTGATCTCAATTTTTATTTTTACGCTCTCTAATTTTGAAACGATAATTAATGTTTAAAAAAAGAGACGCACAATAAGGTAGTAATTTCATGTAAAGTGTTAAGTGGGAATTAAATAAATTATTTGTTAATGAATCCAATAAAAAACAATAAAAATAAATGCAGTTAGCAATCGAATCTAATCTAATCTAGATTCTCGGGGCCTCCAAATGGAGGTTCAGCACTTAGACCTCAGCTGGGCCCATTGAGCACCCCGTAAAAACACCTCACATCAGCCCTGAATCATTAAAAAACGCCAGAGCTGAGGCGAATGAAATTTCTGATCCCACCTTTGACTCCAAATGATGGACGCCAAATTTCAGGAATCGTCTGCGAGCATAGTGTGCGCACTCTCCAAGAAGGTCTAACAAGGTGAGTTCGCACAGAGACCTATATTATTAACTAGGGCAGTAATTCTCCTTAGCTCCACTTTCGTTCTGCCGAGAATATACTTTTGTGCCAGTCTTTGATGGGCCCTCCAGGAAAATCTTAGAGTGCCTCAGCCCCGCTATATTGTTCCAATATACTGTATGTTTGCGTGTTAGCCATTTTTCCATTTTGCAGGCTAGCATTCGAAACTTAAAGAAAAAGGGGGGAATATTAAACTTTTCATATAAATTACGTCTATCTAAAGGTATATTCAGCAAGTTAAAAGTTACGCAATTAATTACAACTTAAGTGGTTTTTTAATAATTATTGGTACTGCAACAAATTAGCCACAAAAAAATATACTTTTAATTCACTGTTATTAATATGATTCTTAGATGTAGCTGCATTTTAATGAATACCTATAAAAATGGACCATAGTTAGCGAATGTCAAAAACACGACATTTTGAACGGGGCCATGCTAGTTCTAAGACATACGGGTGTTAAGCCAAAGAAAGGTTTTAATTTTTTTTTTTAAATTTCATTTTTACAAGATGAACTTTTTCGGACATTTTATTGCGACGCATACATTGCATAATGTTTATAAAAAATTGCCGTTAATTGAACCGATATAATCAATATTAATTGACATTACAATATAAAGGAAAACATGCGTAGATTATTTAGATACGCTTTTCTTTATATTGCATTTTTTTCTTTTTTCACTGTTCCCAATTAAGTCAGGCCTTCTTACAGAAAAGCCAAAGAAAGAGATTGGATTAAGGTAGGTTACAAACTAAAATGAAGGTTAGTTTGAGATTTCTATTTAGATGGCTGAGCTTCTTAAGAAGAAGGAAGGTTATATCTTCAGACAGTACTTGTGACAGTACTCTTAGTAGAGCCACTTGAACTCTTCACCTCAAAGGAGCAGTACCCCTCCTATCACCCACTATAACACACACAGAAAACGTAGCACTTGGTTCCCAACGAAAATAGAGAAAGAGAGAGAGAGAGAATGTATTTTAGTAACAAATCTCCAACCTCTCTTGCAATTTCTTTTAAAGTGGTTCAATACACAAATATTTCCACTTCACAAATGAATAATAGAATTGTAGAAATGGAAGAAGAACTGGGACAAATAGAAAAGAAAACCAAAATCTTAGTGATTTATTTCAATTGGAAAATAAATAAAAAATGAAAAAGTAGAAAAAATTATATTTGTCGACTCTTCATTTCCCACTTAAAGTTAACCTTGCCACAAAGTGATGCCCGTGCTCTACTACTTATTTCACTTGTTATCCTCCTAAAAAGGAGAAATTCCTCTTCTACCATGTTCTATAAAAAAAAAACTCGAATGTAATTTTGACTTTTATTCATTTTTCTTGTTTTTTAATCATTCATATTCTTATTCAAATTCATTTAGAAATCTTCAATAAAGAATTCATCATTTTTCATAATTGCATACACTTCTTTTCAAATTGTAGCAATTGTTGGCCGTTAGAAATGATCAGATGTATCTCTTAGTTGGCTGATCGGCCAGGGGGTATCATAAGAAAAACACTACAAAATTTTTAAGTGTTTTTTATTAATGGCCCGACGTTTCGACAAACATTGTTTGTCTTTTTCAGGGGCTATCTTCGGAAAATTTGTATGCTCTACTAATTACTACATGTCCAATTATGACTGTGGTCTATGAGTGTACTATGAGTGTCTATGAGTACACTCATAGATCACAGTCATAATTGAACATGTAGTAATTAGTAGAGCATACAAATTTTCCATAGATAGCCCCTGAAGAAGACAAACAATGTTTGTCGAAACGTCGGGATATTAATAAAAACACTTAAAAATTTTGTAGTGTTTTTCTTATGATACCCCCTGGCCGATCAGCCAACTAACAGATACATCTGTACACTTCTTTTCTCTAACTGCTTACTACGAGAGAAAGTGTCTGAGAAAAGCAAATGTTTAAATCATTTCAACACTTTTTTTTTATTTCCAAACATACAATCCTTACAGATTTAAATATTCCACGTCCTTGAAGAAATTAATTATTTAATTACTAATTAGCTTAACCTCTCCTGTTAATCCCCTTTTCCGTGAACTTGCATACCACACTAAATTCTATTAACTTTATTCGTGATCCACTCAACTCGTGATCTATTTAACTGAATAAATTGGAGTGCATCATTACTGAGTAAGACTTCTCCTACAAACAATTTTGTTTATTTGTTCACATTTATAAAATTTGCTATTGTTATGCTTCTACTAATCTAATTTTTTATCTACATATGTATTTTTTTTTAAGTTGGCAAAATGATGAGCCCCCCCCCCACATTTGAGGTGGCACTGCCAAATTTGTTTTTAATTAGAAATGATTTTTAATTCATGCACTAATTAATTTTCTTTTTATAACTTTATGAAATAAAGTGTTAAATAATAAGGCAGTCATGATTTTTCGGACTTATAACAACATCTTATCTATGAAAGTCTCTATTTCTATTAAAAGAGAACATTTGTCATAGATAATATAAAGCATAAAGAGCTAGCTCAAATGCTAAAGTTTCTGCACCAAGTATACACTAAACAATTTTAGGAGACAAAGTAGTAGGGGGGGGATTGATCGGGCTCGCGAGATATCTTAAATGCAACATCGTGATATCAAGACTTGTGTTAGGGCAAATTCAGTTAATATAGTATATAAAGAATATAATACGGATGGAGGCGGAAAGATATCATTTTAAAAAAAAAGTGATTTATTATAACAATCTAAGAGCTCTTGATTCAAATCTTCTTTGTGACTGTGGATTAGGTGAAGAAAAAGATATTGTATGCCAACTGAGATAGCTGAGAAGTCAAATCTAGCTATGGTACCTTCGTAAGAATAGAAGGAAAATCCAGGAGAGATCGCGACTATCCGGGCTAACTTTGACTTAAACCAGCTTTAGGATTACAAGTGTACAGATCGCGTTGGTAGCACTGTACGGAAAAATAAAAATATAGCTTAGGAAATATCACATCTGATGCTAAGGTCAGAGTGAAGACACGTCAAAGAGTACGAAGGAAGAACTGGAAGAACAAGCTAAAAGATATTTTCGAGGGCAGTGGATTGCACTGCAATTAGGGGATAGCTGGTTTTTAGACCGAGACGCATGCAAGAAGCATAATAGTTGGCCTCATAATGTAATTTGTAGTGGAAGATTCAGAATCAACATATGACATTAGTAATTAAACGAAAAGAGGAGAAGTATAAGAAGAATTTAAAATGTTATTATTATCCTTTGAATATTGATGTTCTTATGATTCTTTATTGTCCAATAAATTCTGTATCGCAGCCACTTAATATTAAATTCTCATCATTAAAAGCTCACAGTGAGCACAATGAGCTTTCTTCGCCTAAACTAGAGACAATAAGTTTTTACTTGAGAAGCTCAACTAAAATGAACGTCACATACAGGATTTAAATCAAGAGCTCTTCTTAGGCGGTTATAATAAATCATGAGTATCGGTCATCTGGAATTGACACCAGTTTAAGTTTTTTTTTTTGAAAAAAAACCTTCACTTTAAGAGGATATCTTTCCGCCTCCAACCTTATTATATACTTTATATACTGTTAACTGATTTTACCCGGCACAAGTCTTGATATCACGCAGTTTTATTTAAGATACCTCGAGACTGATCAATTACCCTTCAACTATTTTATCCTAAAATTGTTTTGTATATCTACACTATAGACGTTTTAGCGTTTGAGCTAGGCTCTTTAGGTATTATTTATTATCTCGTATAATAGAAATGAGAGAACTCCATAGATGATTATCGATTGTAAGTCCCAAAAATGATGATTTAGTTTAATCTTCTCCTTTGAAAAGCATAATAGAAACATTAATTTAACTGTTAGTAATTTCAAACAGGTAATAAAGAAAATTAGGTAATTAGTGCATGAATTAAAATCATTTCAAACTGAAAACTAATTTGGTAGTTTCAGCTCTGTTTGGGGGAGGGGTCTCGTTAATTTGCTAACATTGACAAAAAGAAAAAACAAATGAATATGTAGATAAATATGATATTTATATAAAAATAATTAAAAGCAATTGAATATCAATTCTGTTTTAGATTTCTAGAATGCAAGCAAATTAATCAGTTATGACCCTCATATTGATTACCACCTCTTTACAATTACAAGTATAATGAATTAAATATACAGTCCCGAAATATTTTTAAGCTTCCAGATTTTATATACATGCTAAGCAATTTTAGACTTTCAACAGATGTATAATCATTTGTATGTTTAATCGCTGTGGCCTTGTTGAAGGTGGCCTATGTTTCAAGCCTATTGCATTGTGGACATATCAGCTTATAACAAACCATAGACACGTGCTTAACCCGAAGACCTAATCGTGTTGCATGACAATGGCTGCAGAATTTGAAATATTACTGTGACCGTAATGATATCATTGAAGAATCCTATCAAATCAATAATGTTAATAAACTAAATTATTTATATTACTTGTACAGTTGATGTCTGCCGCTTAAAGGCGTTTATCTTGAATGAATGAATGACAATTATAATATAAAGTAGCAATTTTCAATAACTTAATAGTTTTATTAAAAAAAGTTTTGTTAAAAAAAAGGCTTCCCATAATAGCCTGCTTCTTTTGTGCTTTGTGAAAGATGCTTTCCATCTCTGCGGACCCAACCACAATATTCACTTACTAGTTTGAGGAACTAATTTATTTTTATAGATGGCGTTAAAATAATCTAGAAAAAAAATGTCAAAAGGAATCCCCTATCCCTATGGCGCAACAGTCCATGAAGAGCCAAGGCTGATTTGAGTAGGGGGGACGTGTGGTAAGCACGCCGCAGTTCCCACGCAGTTTAGTTGCTGCCTTCGCTACCTAGGGCGCTACTAACTGTAGCTTCCCACTTTTCATCACGATGCTGGGTCATCGCCGACTTAGCCCTCACGGGAACCGAACCATGAATTCTCGCACGAAAGGCGAGTGCGCTAGCCACTAGACCAACGCGTGAGGAGGTCAAAAGAAAACAACTTCTATATAATAAAATGTATAAAAAAAAACTTATTACAAACAAAATCCATTATTAATTCTCCTTAACTTACTTTATAAGACAGAGTAGAAAGCTGTAGAATTAAGATGACCAAAGGTTGCAATTGTTTCTAGAAACTAACTGTACGTATGTTTAGTTAGTTTCTTGAATTTTTACTATCTAATTTTTCTCTTAAAATTACCACAGAAAATTGAGTAAAAGAATTATACTTTTGTATCCTATATAAAGGAAAACTGAATTAAGTTAATGATTTTCTAAGGTCAATTTAAGGGTTCCATTTCCAAAATATCGTCTAAATATTTTCGTATTTCTTGAATTAGATTTTCAATTATTTTACGCACTTAATAGTTTATTTAAATAATTTTGATGATAAATTGTTAAATTAGGATAAAAATGGAAAATTAATATGTACATTGTTTAATAAAACTCATATTATACATAATTACATTCCAGTATTGAATATGTAATATATTGATCTGACCCTTGATTTGATCAATCTTCTAGTTCGCTAAATTAATTACCATGAAACACATTCTCGGAAATATGCTTACTAAGTGCAAGTGGGGAAATATTCAGTTATTAATATTTCAAAAATCAATCATGATTGTGTGTGTGTGTGTGTGTGTTTGAGTATGATTTATTACAAAACATGGCGCATTTTCATTTCCATTTGTTTTTATTTATCAAACAGAAAGTATGTTTCACATTATTTTTAATGTAACAACCAATCATTTATTATTTCACAAAGAAACGAGAAAATAAAAAAATAAAGTTCGGGCAGAAATTAAAAAAAAAACAAGATGAATTCTTTGTCAATGTTTCGATAATTTTATTATCATTTTTTAAAGGCAGAAAAGTATTTTGCCTTTAAAAAATGATAATAAAATTATGTTGTATTATGTGACTAAATTTTGACACAATTTAACAAGACAACTCTACTAAAAGTAAAGTAAAGTAAAGTAAAGGTAATGCCTATTTTTTCAGGCAGGCTTAACGTCCAACTACCAAATTAGGTGTCGTGGACGGGGGCGGAAGCACAATACTTTACTATTAAAATTTTTTTACGAATATAAAATTTAGAAGTTATACGCGGGACTCGAACTGGGGATCTCCAAGTTACAAGTCCATGCTCATAACCACTACACCAACACACGCCCCAAGACAACTCTACTAATTGCCCCACTTTATTTTTTTTTTTTTTCATGCACTTCTCAGTTTAAAAAAATCTTAAAAAAAAACTAAGCTACGGCCTGATGTTTTAAAATTAAAAGTGAAGAGCTCAAACGAGTTGTTTTGGCTTCAGTGACTTTTCCCATTTTTCACTTAATGACTGTGTTCCTTCTCTCAATATTCTTACTGAGGAGAACTGCTGAGGAATATTATAACAGTCCAAGTCGAAGAGGAGGAGACACGTTAGAATTCTTCTTTCCAATTGTGGAAGTTATGAATTTGAAATCCAAATGCATTGGAGTATGGCTGATGAATTTTTTAATATGAGTATGTGGCATAAAAGAAATAGTAGCATACGTGATTCTATTTTTTTTTTTTTTTTTTGCTTCCAAAGCTTTAGTTTGAAGAAGAAAGAATTCAAAATTCAGTATCAGTATCTCTGCATTCTATATCTGTATAGTGGTTTTCAAATATATTCCAGAAACGTATCAGTGAGAAGGATCCTTTCCACATATCTCCTCGGGCTGCAAGTATGTGATAAACTCTGTAATAGGAAAGGATTATGGGCGCGTAAACAATGTTACAGGAATATAAATTAGTAAGAACAAACTTTGATTTTCCATTTTATAATAACAGAGAACTAGAGAAGTCCCTTGATTCATTGGACTACCTGTTGTTCTGTAGATTTTTCTCAACGGCAGTACAAATGATGTTTGTCCAAGGTTGTTAGACACAATCAATCTTCTGAGTAAAACTTTGTGAAGAACTGTGATGAGATCGCCATTAATTTTTCAAGTTATTTTCTTTTTCTTATTGCTTTAAATGAAGTTTTCAATTGAAATATAATATTTTGAAAGATTCTTGACATGAAACAGTAGTTTTTAGAGAGAAACAACAGAATGATAGAGTGAGAGAGAAAATGTTATTTGGTTCCACCAATTTATAATGTTCAGTAGAAGTAAATGTAACGCTAACATTCCCAAGTTTGAAGAAAATCGATTAATCAAAGTTCTACTTTATTGTATCGATTTTTTTTTTTAGTTTCCCGCGATTGCCTTTTATATTATACTGACAATATTTTAAGGTTCATCTTCTATTATAAGATGGATTATTGTAATCCATTGCTTGGAATTAAGATTTATTTCATATCATTAAAATAATAGAATTCATTTTTACTTTCTCTTTCTAATAATAACAGTAAGAGGGAATACATGTTTTTGCGGGTCCCCTGAGTTCAAAAAATGGTGTATGTGTGTGAAAAGAATAACTCAAAAACCAAAAGTTGCAGGAAGCTCAAACTTTGTATTCCGTTTAGATACTATCACCACCGCATCAGACACGAAGATTTCGGACAAAATCCATCAATCTGATGGACTAAATATTTATTATGTTTAAATTTAACATAATTAGTTAAAGGATGATATACAGCATGGAAAACATTCCGTCTGATGGAAGCCTATTCACAGAAAAAGAAATATACACACAAGAAAAAAAAAAAAAACATGAACAATAATTCGAAAAATAAAGTTTTACTTATATAATTTGTAAATCAAAATAAACAATAAAAAAAATTATAAAATATAGAAATCACAAAAATTCAAAAAATTAAATTCCATTATTTAATGGTATCGACAGTGCCAGACATGTCGAGCGTATTTGATTAAAGGAAGAAAATTATTTTCTAAATGTTCAATAAACTGACTTTTGGTTAAAGTAGCAGATAAGATGGTGCATTCCGCCATAAAATGAACAATGTCCTCCCTAATGCGGGCATTACATAAGGAGCACATTTCATTTTCCTTTATAAAAACTGGTGCAACATTCAAACACAATAAATCACCTCTGATCTTAATGAGCCATCTTAACTCAACCGAAATCAATCCCTAAGTTTTATCATTAATGAGGTCAAAGATGTCAAATTTACAATCTAATTGTTTATCGAGTAGGAATTGTGAACAGGAACTAACTTGTTCACAAAGTTCTTCTCTAAATTAAGTTCGTAATTTTTCAAATATAAAGTAATATAAAATAGCCTTGGCCAATCATATACCTTGTTTAAAGAAAAAAGCGAATCACATGAGAGTTCAGCAGACAATGCGTTGCAGTCCCTTAAGCCGCCATGCACCGCGATCAACAACTTCAAGAGCAACTATATTAGGGGGGGTGGCGATAATGAGGAAGTTTAAAAAGTTTGAAGATATAATTAAAATGAATTTTCAGAGTAAACAGAAACAGCTGATCTATGTTTGTCTACAAATACAACATATAAATAAAAGTTATTTTTAGAAAGGGCAAATAATTTTCTAAAAAAAAAAAAACGCAAATCTTTTTAAAGTTGCTCAGATTTCTCATAAACCCAAATTTGAGAGGCATAACAAAGGATTGAACAGTTTAAATTTGACTTAGAAGTGGAATTATACATTTTGAATAATAAAATCGTGTCATATACTATTCAGAGCAAAGTTTCATTATGGAAACATTATTATTAACATGGCGATTAAAAGAAAGACAGTGGAGTTAATGTAACGCCGAGATATTTGTAGTCTTTAACAATTTCTGCCGGGTTATTATTGTAATACCACCACCGATCTTTGCCTGCCCTTCCTAAAAACTTGGTATATCAGCTAGATATGCAAAGAGCTACTACTTAAACATTTATTTAAAATATTTCACCGAGAAAATTCATTTAACGGGACTTTTGGTGGTGGGGTGGGGTGTCATGTTTTCCTCTAATCTGCTATTTTCAGTTCAACAATGTGCTATACAATTCTGTGATATTAAATAATAATTCATTAGAATTATATAAGGTTGCCAAAATTCCCAATTTGAAGAAAATCGGTTGACCGGAAGTACGACTTTACTGAATAGGTTTTTCAGTTTTTTTTGTGTGTTTTCTCCATAAAAAATGTCGACTGTTTTTTAAATAGTAATAAGAATAATTGTAAGTATGGGGGCGGGTGTTGGTGTATTGGTTATGAGCATGGACTTGTAAGTGGGAGGACCCTAGTTCGAGTCCAGCGTATAACTAAATTTTATATTTGTTTAAAAAATGTTAATAGTAAAGTAGGTGCTTCCGCCTCCGTCCACGACACCTAATTTGGTAGTTGGACGTTAAGCCCGCCTGAAAAAATAGGCAGCCATTTCGCAGTAAGAGAAAATCGTGTGGAGGGTTTCACACTATATTTGTATATCGGTAAGTTAATACGAATATTTCGAGCTTAATAAATTACACGTAACTGATAATATTATCATTTAAAAATACAACTAAACTTTAATATTCATTCTATTATTATAGTATATATATGATAAAATATCATAACTAAAGTTGAAATGGCTATCTTCTTTACAATCGATAATACAAAAGTCCACAAAAGTTCTTCTAAAATTAAACCACATAGTGAAATGTTTTAGCCGCCGGCGGTCATATAGCATGTAATAGGATCATTTTGCCACTGACTGTCTAATTTACATTAATATTGCTTACATTATTGTAATGCTTCCTACTATTGTACGTATATATTATAACATATTTCTTATTATCATTATACATTCAACCCATTTCCATTAACCTGTAACAGGTTGTTCATTTAATTCTATTTTTATGGCTATTCTCATGTAAATAGTTTTATTACATGTTCAGGTAATTTTAATTAAAATTAATAAATTATAATAATTCATTACTGTTTAACAATTTATAATTAAATAATCAGTAATTTCTTAATAAGAGACTTCCTTTCCTTACGGGGATGGGGGTCTTATGAGTTTTGTATCCACATTGAATTACACGAGGATAATAAATAATCATTACCTTATAGATACGATATAAAATTGAAAAGTCAATTACTAAAATAATCTGCAATTAACATATGAATAATAAAAAAACATCTGGGAGAAACACTTACACAACTTTCTCTTACTCCTGTCCTCAAAATTATAATTGACAAATTTTATAGTTTGTGTACCAAATTTAATGAAATTCGTGAAAACTTAAAAAAACTGTAGTAAAAGCGCACTTCCCGTTTAATAATTTTCTTGAAACACGGAATTTCGGCTATCTATTTATTTCTAATTAATTATGTTTGGATGATAGAATTGTATAATCAACCAGGATGACACTTTAGAGAAAAACATAACCCACCCCTCCCCTAAAAGTTCCCTTGAATGAATTTTCCCGGAGAAATGTTTCGAAATAAAAATTGTACATCTTTGGTTGCGTAGTTGATGTACAAAGTTTCAAGAAAATCGTTGGAGCCATTTTTGAGAAAATAGCAAAAAAGTAAAAAAAAAAATTAATAAAGTGGTACTTCCGGTTGAGGAATTTTGACGGATAATGTACTGTCAGATTCCATGGTGATACCTAAACGGAATATCAAGTTTCAACTTTCTACAGTTTTCAATTTTGAGCTATGCTGTTCACATACATACATACATACATACATACATACATACATACATACATACATACATACATACATACATACATACATACATACATACACAGACCATTTGCAAAAAACTACTTTTTTGGAGTTAGGGGACCTCAATACGGATATTTCCGGTGAAAACTCAATATTGAAAATTTGTCACGATTACAATACTTCCGCTTACTAGGTGTAAGAGAAAGTAATAATTTATGATTAATCATTTATCAATTTTATAATTAAAAAAAAAAGAAAAGTTATTACTTCATATTATTTATTAATATTACATATTACATAGATAGGCTTTTTGATTAATGTTATTCGATGAAAAGATAAATATTGTTGCTTATGAGACGTAATGAGGAGTTCATTTGTTTTGTAATTAATTACCTTTGATTCTATCAAAGGTCATTAATATATTACAATATAATATTATATATATTATTGCCTTTCATCTCTTAATGATTTAACATTATTTATTTGCCATTATTAATTGAAAATCGTGTGGCATGGATTTGCTTTTAATTGACTCATAGTTTTATATATAATATATAATTTACACTTTCAAATAAGCTTAAGTAAGATTTGTTTCGAATAGAAATCATATTAGTTTGTACATAGAGACTAATCCATAAAAACTTTTATCATTCTCGAAAAAATATATACATCCGGTAAAAAAACTTAGTTTCGATCATTCTGTTACGATGCCTTAAATACCCACTTTACAATAATAGGAATCCAGTAAAATATTGCAAATATTTTGGATTTAATTACACTTATAAACTTACGTACATACAGTGAGTTTAAGAATTCTAAAAGTGACTGATGATCACATTATTAAAATATATGGATAAGCTGAGGTTGAAGTCTTGGCTGGATGCCATCAATATCCTGTAGAACCAGTGTACCACTAAACCTAATCAATAACTCAATACTAGTTATTGCTTTCTCTAAACTACAATCTGGCATATATTTTCAAATAACCATTAGTAGAATCTCTAAACATTATTAATTACATATTATTATTTTAGTTCAATAATTTAAATAATTAATTAAAACTGAACGATTATCGAAATACGTATAGATCAGTGAAAATTTAATGGAGCAGCGCTTTAGTATTTTAATAGCGGCTATAAATTATATCACCACCACCACAAACGTTAACTAATAACTAGAATTCCACATCAATTGTTACACACAAAAGCTATAAATTAGTTTAAAGCTAATATATATATATATATATATATATATATATTTTATTGCCTAAAACATAATAAATTCCAATTATACACTCAATTAAATATAATAATCTGATTGAATAAATTAGAGGAAATCTGGATTTATTGACAAATACTAATCATGTGAATGGAAAAACGGATTAATCAATAAAAATTACAATTATTTGTTTGTAAATATGTAACATAAAATGATTTCAACTGTGTCAAAATTTAAGGTTCTTACATTTTGGAGATTGTCCTCAGTAAAATTGGGATGTACATCAGTACCCCTTTAATTTGGGAGGTCACTAATGATCCAGTAGAGTCCTGGAATCTTTGGCATTTTAGCTTTACAAGGAATGAATAATAAACTACATCTACATAGATTGTAGATAATTTGAAAGATTTTGTTCCGATAATTTAACATTGGAAGAAAACTGATTCGAAATTTTTTTTTTTTTTGTAAATTTTGGAGTGTTTTTAATTCTAACTTTTAGCTATGTTTAACTCTGTTAGGTCAAGTATTATGTTGCGTTTGAAAGATATAGAGCTAGGTGATTTAAAGCGTTTGAAGTTATAAACGGATATGAGAAGGAGAGAGATTTAGAATGAATTGGATTTCTAGTATAATAAACTATATGATAGAAGCAGTGTGTAATGAACAAAGGAACACACTAAACTGGGCAATGGAATTTCACAAGTAATATACTAGCTAGGTAGCGAGAGAAATATAAAGAAACAGACTGGCTGAGTAAAAAGAAGGTAGTTAAATAGGTTGCTGACCTGGATACTGTTGTAATAAAACTGGACGTAAACTCCTGATCTGTACTGCTGTCGCTCTATTTACATGAATCAAACTATCCCTCCCTAGTCTGGCCTAGGTGGGGGTAATCTGATTGAATAAATTAGAGGAAATCTGGATTTACTGACAATTACTAATCATGTGATTGGAAAAACGGATTAAACAATAAAAATTACAATTATTTGTTTGTAAATATGTAACATAAAATGATTGAACTGTGTCAAAATTTAAGAACGCGTACATTTTGGAGATTGTCCTCAGTAAAGTGGGATGAACATCAGTGCCCCTTTAATTTGGGAGGTCACTAGTGATCCAGTAGAGTCCTGGAATCTTTGGTATTTTAGCTTTACAAGGAATGAATAGTAAACTAAATCTACATAGATTGTAGATAATATGAAAGATTTTGTTCCGATAATTTAACATTGGAAGAAAACTGATTCGAATTTTTTTTTTTTGTAAATTTTGGAGTGTTTTTAATTCTAACTTTTAGCTATGTTTAATTCTGTTAGGTCAAGTATTATGTTGCGTTTGAAAGATATAGAGCTAGGCGATTTAATGCGTTTGAAGTTATAACGGAAGTATGTGAAAAGGAGAGAGATTTAGAATGAATGGATTTTAGATAATAAACTAGATGATATGAACACTGTGAAATGAAAAAAATCACACAAACTGCAAGGACTTTACAGTAAAATAGTAGCTAGGTAGCGAGAGAAATATAAAGAGACAGACTGGCTAAGTAAAAAGAAGGTAGTTAGATAGGTTGTTGACCTGGATACTGTTGTAATAAAACTGGACGTAAACTCCTGAACTGTACTGCTGTCGCTCAGTTTTATATGAATCAAACTATCCCTCTATAGTCTGGCCTAGGTGGGGGGTAACTAACTTTTGATTCATTTAATGTGTGCTTCTCCGCTCTTCGGATCCTATTGTAGAAGTCTAGATAATTTACTAAAAAAAATATTCACATCACCCATTCCAAAATAACTGTTATACTGTGAGATATCCGTTAAGTCTCCACTTTACTTTCTCTTAAACCTAGTAAGAGGAAGTATTACGATCGTATCATATTTTTGAAATTGAGTTTTCACCGGAAAATGCATATTTTGAAATCCTCTGAATATGAAATTTTAGCGAATGGTCTTTGCATGTTTGTGTGAATGTATGTACAAAATATCTCGATAATGAAAAACCATAGAAAACTCTAATTGGATATTCTCTTTAGGTTCTCCCAAACATATCTGTTACTAAAAGTTTCTTGAACAAAATTCATCAACCGGAAGTGAGTTTTTTTTTTTTTTTACTTTTCGTGATTTTCTCGAAACTCTTCCCTCGACTTTCATTAAACTTCAGTTTTATTTGAAACGTTTTAACAGACCAAAAAATTGATTTTTTTGTGGGGGAGAATTTCAGTGTAATGTATGGTGCTGGCAAATATACAGTATATAAGTAAGATTCAATAAAAGATTTGCAATAATTTCCAATTAAAAGAAATATCGGTTAACCGGAAGTGCGGTTTTACATATAGCTTTTTAGGATTTTGGATTTTCTCAAAAACTGCTCCATGATATTTTTTTT
>JAAEAF010005773.1:81977-108385 GCA_011037195.1 Triatoma infestans | reverse complement strand
ATCCTATCTCGGGTGGGCCATGTCCCGGCACCGCAGCCAACAGAGGCTTATTGTGCCACCCCCGATGGTTCCTAGTAGACAAACCCTCCCTCCTTAAGGAATTTCAGGGCCTTCATCACCAGGTCGTTTTGAGCTACTATCTCCTCAGGTCGCAAAGTACCGAAGGTTTCATACCTCAATCTGATTATTGCTACGCAATCGAACAACAGGCGGGAGGCCGTTTCCTCCTCTTCCTGACATAGTCTGCACAAGGGTTCCGCTCGGATGAGTCCTACCTTGTACAGATGTTTCCTGAACCTGCCATGACCCGTAAACAGTCCCGTCACCAGAGAAATCTGGCTCCTACTCAGACCAAGGGTCATTCGGGTTCTTCGTTTACACAGTCCTGGCATCATCCTTTTACTGTGTATAGCACCCGGGCTTCTCCTCCAGAGCTCTTCATGCTTACTGCGACCCCACTCTCTAATCGCTGCACGAATTGCTCCGCCAGTTATTCCCAGGACCGGCTCTGGACCAATGAACGGAGTGTTAGCCCCGTTCCTGGCCAGTTGATCAGCTGTCTCATTACCCTCAACCCCTGCATGTCCAGGCACCCACAACAGCTGCACCTTGTTGTGCCTGGAGAGTCTCGACAATGCCTCTCGACATTCCTTAACCAGGGATGAGGTTGTTCTGTGAGCTTCTAAGGCTTTCAGTGCAGCCTGGCTGTCCGAGCAAATGCGTATGACCTTGCCCCTTGGGGCTCTACGCAGATTCTCCTCGGCACAGACCTTAATAGCAAACACTTCAGCCTGGAATATCGTGGAATACCTGCCCAGAGGCTTCTCAATAGACACCTCTGGGCCCATTCCATACAATCCCGCTCCAGTCCCGCACTCCATCCTAGAGCCATCTGTAAACCACAGAGGCCCTGTCCGATAGAGTTTTTCCCACCCCTTGGACCATTCCGCCCTAGAACCTAGGAACACCCGGAATGGTACCTCGAAGTTGTATGTTGGACACATGCTATCCTGGGCCATGTCTGTCACAGGGCCTGGGTTAACCTTTAGCAATATGTCCAAATGTTTGGCTAAGGAGCCGCACTGCCTCCAAAGACCATTTTTGCGCAATCTATGTGCACTGGCCCTCGCCTCCGCTTGCACTAACAAGTGCAGCGGTGCCAAGCCCAGCAGCACCTCCAGCGCAGATGTCGGAGCACTTCTAAAGGGGCCCGTAATGAGGAGGCACCCCAGCCTTTGTACTCCACTGAGGCATCTCTTGGCTGTCTCCTGTTCCGTCTAAGCCACCATACCACCGCGCCATAAGTTATGACCGGTATAATGGCCCGAGTATATATCCAGTGGGTCATCCTTGGAGTCAGCCCCCATGACTTCCCACAGGCCCTTGTAGCACAGCATAGCGACTTTTTAGCTTTCTGCACTATATATTCTAGTTGTGCGTTCCATGTGAGCCTGGTATCTAGGATAACCCCCAGATACTTGACTCTATCCGACACATCCAGTATCTTCCCAAAGAAGGACATTGCCTTATATTCCTCAATATCCCTCCTCCTAGTAAACGGTACAAGAGTGGTTTTCTGTGGATTTACCCCAAGGTCCACTCTACCGCACCATTGTTCTATGCGCCTAAGCGCCTCTTGTAGGAGCTCCCTGACTGTAGATTCGTGCCTGCCTCTGGCTACCACCACTAAATCATCAGCGTAGCCCAGCACGGAACATCCAGTACCACTAAGCTCCTCCAACAGTTCATCCACAACCATGCACCACAGAAGCGGGGATAAAACCCCACCCTGCGGGCAGCCCCTTGTGGGCGCAATCTCTAGCGAAGCTTCACATAGGCTTGCTATAATCCTCCGAGTTTTAAGCACACTGTCGATCCATCTGACGATGGGTCTACTGACACCGCGCCTTTCTAACGCCTGAGTAATGAGGCAGAAGGTCGTGTTGCTGAACGCACCCTCAATGTCCAAGAACACACCCGCCGCTGTTTCCCTGCCATGTACCGACACCTCCAATTCTCCAACAAGAGAATGGAGAGCCGACTCACAGGACTTCCCCGACTGGTAGGCATGCTGTGCAGGGTGCAGAGGATATCGCCCCAGCACCACCTCTCTAATTTGCAGGTCCACCAGTTTTTCCAGAACTTTCAACATAAATGAGGAAAGACTGATCGGTCTATATGCCTTAGCCTGGGAGTGCGTTCTTTGCCCAGGCTTCGGTATAAATAGTACTCTTACAGACCTCCATGTTCTAGGAACATGGTTGAGAGCCAAACATGCTCTCATCAGCCTGCATAGTATAGGAGTAAGAGTTTCCCCGCCCTTCTGTAACAAGGCAGGGAATATTCCGTCAGGTCCTGGTGACTTAAATGGTTTAAAGTGGTTAATACAATAGTTGAAGCAGTGAAGAAGTCATATTTATCGAAATGATTGCTGTCAACTAAATTAAGTCAACTAAGTATTTTTGACCAACCTAAGCTATAACCAAAAGAAATATAACTAGTTATAAGCTAAGTAATAAAGTAATACAACATACAAACTAAGTAAGTGGTTACAATCAGCTACCTTTGTAGTCTAGTGGCTGTTCGTGTGCACTCCATTTGTAATCAACATTCGCTTTCATTGGCAAAGTATAGCCTTCACTAATCTGTACATAAAGCAGCCACTAATTTCCCTTTGTATTTTGATTTCTACTTCCTGACTGCCAAGAAAGGGAGGTTTGCAAAAGTGACGAATTTTTGTAATTGTTTTTATACCAAAATTACTTATGTTATGGCCAGGTGTTTCTTCAAACAAAACAAAAAATATATATACATATTTGTACTTGTTACTTACAATATTGTATTAGAAATAAATACGCTACAGCCAGTCCCATTAAGCATAAAAGGAAATTATAGTAATTAAATTTTAGAATATGTGGATGGGTCCGGAATGCTTCCGGAATAGTCGTAGATAGCATCTGGTATTTTATTCGTCCTAGCCATGAATATTTCTTTAATTTCTGACCGGTTTCAGATTTTCATCCATCGTCAGAGTAAATTTATCAAATTAGTACAGAGAGTTCACTTCAAAGCAATGTTTCTGTTACACTCGACCAACGTTCAACTGCACGAACTTGATAAATTTACTCTGACAATGGATGAAAATCCGAAACCGGTCAGAAATTAAAGAAATATTCATGGCTACGACGAATAAAATATCAGATGTAATTAAATTTATTTAAACAAGAAAACAGCAATAACAATAACACTGGATAAAGCTGACACTGTTAGTTTTATTTAGAAAATCATAAATTATTTTCGTTCCCCATTCAGTCGGTTCTATCCAGCATTTATAATAATATTTAGTTTTAAATAAATTGTACACTAATTAAAACTTACCAAGAATGTTAATTAATTAAGATAATATTTAGTTTAACTAGACTTAATATTGAAATAGCTGTCATAATTGAAGTTCTCTCACACCTACATTTTATATTGTCAAGTAAATGTTTTGATAAAATATACGCTACGAAATATACACTTCGTAATTTTAAAAAAGATGTATACAAAATAGTTACACGAGAATCCCACTCTCAGCCTTCAACAAAACTTGTTACAGTCTAAACAGCTTCCCTAGCATCATCACCCCCCCTACAATAAAATTTTCCAAGTAAATAAATAATAAAAACCTGGTGTGAAACACTCACATGACTTTCTTTTAATACAATTTAATTAAGGAATTTTGTTTAAAATTACTACGTTACAATGTTTAGTACGGTTGGCCATAAACATGTTGGTGGGGTTTTCACTTGTATATCTGTGCGGCCTTATGTGGAGGGCTCTATGTCAAAACCAAGAAAGTTTGTGCAAATTTAAAATTTATGAATTGACAGACCACCAATAACTCTTTAAAATCAAATTTTCCAGAAAAATGTTTACGTTTCTATGTGTGCAGCAAGAATTCCAAGTTTAAAGAAAATCGTTGAAACCGTTTTCGGGAAAATTCCAAAAATACTCAAAATCACTTCCAGTTAATCGATTTTCTTCAAATTTGGAATTTTAGCCTTATAACGTTTATTATTATATAGGTAGTAAAACCTAAAACCATATACTAAAGTGGTATTTTAGAGGGACGCTACTGTTCCACCCGAACACCCAAAAAAAAAAAAAAAACAATTTTCTCGGCAAAATGTTTCATATAAAAGGGGTGGGTAAAGAGTATACGAAGATTAAAGAAAACCGTTGGGTCCGTTTTCAAGAAAATCACGAAAAACTGGAAAATAAAACATCTGGTAGGTCACACTTCCGGTTGATAGATCGCTCCAAATTTTCGAATCTAAACGGAATTCACGGGACCCCAAAATATGTATTTCTCAGTTGAGAAAAATCAGTTTCAATAATCTGACACGATCGAAATACTTCCTCTTACTAGGAGTAAGAGAAAGTAATATATGCGGTAGATGTTTAAAAACAGACAAACAATGGCGCAACAGCCCATAATGAAACGGCGATCTTTACGCGGGGCGGGGGGAGCAGCCCAGTTCCCTCGCCGTATAGTTCTGGCCTTGGCTGTCTAGGTGCGCTACTATTGATTTCACTTTTTCTCATGATGCTGGGTTAACATCGACTTTGCTCTCACGGGAATCGATGCTCAATTCTCACACTAAAGGCGAGAGCGCTAGCGCTAGAACAACGCGTGATTTATGTGTACAATTAGTATTACAAGAAAATTTTGGAGCTGTTGTTTGGAGAAAATTTCGTAAATTAGAAATCTATTCTACTAACTCCCAGATCAATCGATTTCCTCCAAATCTGCAATTCCGGCATTAATATTATATAAATTGTAGTTCGAATATTGCAGTGATGTGGCACGTTACGTTACTTAACGTTAACATTGGAAAACTTAACGGTACTGTTCACCCAGAATGCTAAATTTCACTAGAATTAAATTTTCTTGGAAATATATTTCAAATCAAAATTGGAAAGCCAATAAGTGAGCCGGTAAAAAATAAAATTTAAAGAAAATGTTTGGAATCCTTTTCCAAGAAAATTGCGTAAAATTGAGAAAATAAAGATTCAATTATGTTGCACTTGTGTGTAGACTAGTTTTACTTTCTCATATACCTGGTAAGAGAAACTTCTACAACCGTGTCAAAATTACAAATTTGAATTTTTCACCGGAATTACACTTTTAATATGAAAAAACATGTTTTTCCCAAATGATTTGTATGAATGTGTATGTGTGTGTGTGTGTGTGTGTGTGTGTGTGTGTGTATGTGTATTAAGAAGAATATCTCAAAAATGAAAAGTCGCAGGAAACCCAAACTTGGTATTCTGTTTAGGTACTATCATCGCATCAGACACGAAGGTTTCCTGGCAAAATCCATCAACCGGAAATGCGCCTTTAATAAAAGTTTTTTCAATTTTTTCATGATTTTTCTCTAAAGTGGCCAATGATTTTCTTTAAATTTCGTACACAGTCTATTACTATTTTGTTATACCTACCACTTTTATTTACAACCTCTTTCCTAGAATAGTGAATTTTTTGTGTGGTTCGGGGGAACAGCAACATTGAGCTTTCCTTTAAAGTACCACTTCAACACAATATTCTACCAATCATATTAAGGTACTTTAGAAGTACTGCTAGAATCCCAAATTTGAAGAAATTCTGTTAACCGGAAATACGACTTTATACAATATGTTTCTGTTTTGGGGGGGGATTTTTTTTTTTTTTTCGGAAACCGTTGTAACCGTTGTTTAAACTTGGTATGCTAATGTACACATATAAATACCTATCACTTTTACTTGTAACTTTTCTGTTTTGGAAAACTTGATTTGAGGGTGTACTAAAGAATCTTTGGCATTACATTGCAAACGTTATTTGAGTTTGTGCAAAGTTTTTCAAGACGTTTTTGAAATACTTATGCAAACACAAACAATAATTCCTCTTACAGCCGTATGAAAAAGTAAAAATTGCTAATTTGCTATAAATTAATAAAATAAAGAAAAAGGTTTTTAAACAAATTAATGATGAAATATGTAAATTTGATAAAAGAACAAACTAAATAATCAGAATCTAATTAGATAAATTTTAGTGTTGGTGGCTAGAATGGTGATGAAAGTAGGAACTTCTCAGCTCAGGCCGAAGGAATCCCAATATTGAAACCGGCCCGACTGTGGTGAGTTTGGTAGCACAAAACGAGTTGACATTAATTGCCTACCGCCGACCTAGCTTGCCTACATTGCCGGAAAAGTGTACTGATTTAATTAACCAAACTTCATAGCCTTACTTCTAGTGCCCTTTTCTACACTGCTGTCCTCCTAAATTCACAACACTTCCGGTATGTACAGAGCAACGTAAACTTTACCTAAAACTAATGTAAATAAAAATTATTCTGCTATGAAGTTTTTTTTTATTAATTAAGGTCTGTTTTGAAATCAGAACAAGAACTAAACTAACTAAATTATAAATGATTTATTATGGCCAAAATATATCTACATATTCACCTTGTTTTTCCATACAGCCACCATTAACTTCCGAACATAATGTATGGCAGCATGTCATCAGTTTCTACGTCAGAGACGCCTGGCGCTGCCCAGACACCTGAGATGATATTGTGGTAGAATTGTAATGGTGCGTTGTGTTATCCGGATGAAGAAAGATGCTAATTACTTACGCTTTTCTCTCATAAAATATTCATTACTTAGTAAAGAGATTTAAAAAGTTAAAGAATTAAAGGTTAGTAGAGCGACTAAGCGAGATTGTTGGCCAAAGATAACTACTGGTACTCTGTGTTCTTGAAGACTTTGACTGGTGTATTCGTCACTTTTCCTGATGACATACTTATAGACTTGTCTAAGACTCGTGTTTCAAGACTTTTAATCCTTAAAGTTTTTTTTTTTAAGCTGATTTATTCCACAATCCAGATTAGCATTTTTTTTATATGAAATCTGAATATCCCAGTTTGGAGCATAGGGCGAAGCTTGTTTGTATTATTTTGTATAAATGTTAAAGCGCATTGGGCTTGTCAGTTGCACAATAGCAAAATATCAGAGGCGTATTGTGGTAGAAATGCGATAGAAGCATTTTACATTTATACCATAGTTAACATAGTTCTAGACTACATCCTCATGTCCAAAACGCTAGGATGCAAAAGATGTTAGTGACTAGGCAAAAAGCGCCATACGGATTGTGGTCATAGAATATCCCAGGAAAATTGTAGCATCATTTCAATAGTTCGAGGTGCAGTGTGCGCGATCGTGTATTATCGAGAACTATCGTTCAAAAATAAAAAGTTCCCTGTACTTTCTTTTCTATGCCGCGTCTAAGACTTATCATTTATTTTATGGAACATTTTTTCCAATTAGTCAATTAGAAATTAAGAGAAAGTCATGTGAAAGTTTCGCCCCAACAGATATTTGAAATGTGCACAATACAAAAATGCGGATAAACTATGAATTCCTAGCTAGAGAAATAAGAATGAAATTAATAGTTTTAATAATCCTGAAACACAAAATATGAACTTTGCTTTTTATTAGAGACCGATTTAGTATTATATAAATTCTCTTCATTTGGAAATCTATGTCTTGAAGGTAATGTTAATAGTTATGTTTGTTTACTGACCGATATTTATGTTACGATTACCGATTTATGTTATGTTTACGATTGTTATGTTATGTACCGTCTCAAACCTGTTCTCAAAATATCGTACTTTGTTACCAAATGAATGGGAAACCTACTTAGAGTAAATGCGGTTGTTTTGATAGATAACCTCATTGAAACCTTCTTCCATCCAATATATTATGCGCTTTAAACTCCTGCTAAATTGTGTCAAACACAAAATTATTGCATACAATAATGTAAACAAACAAACAATCAAAATTGAATTAAAATAAATTATGGTTTATATTGTACAGTCGTGAAACAATGGGTCGTCAATTGAGCTAAGTATATTATAAATCACTGCATTATAAAGTCCATGTCCTATTTTTAGAAAATATAATAAATATTGTATTTTTAATATTAAAATTTATTGTGACAATAACAAAATAAAAATTATATTTATTACTATAGACAATATAATGGTATCAGAGAATCTCATGCATGTAAAATGAGTTTTCCAAGCTCTCTTTACATTATTATGGGGGGCTTTAGTATATGGTAACATGACAGCGCTTCGCTCGACACAGCATATAGTTACTATACAGCCTTTCAGCTGTATATCGGCGTTTAATGTTTCCAAATGCCTCCAAATTATCCTAAATATTTGTTGACATTTTGTAAATATTAGTGTTTTAAAAAACATTCCACAAATATTTAGTATACAGGGTATTAGTCGCTTAGAACAATTTGAAGTTATATTTCTAGCAGCCACCTTATAATATTGGACCGCTGAATTTCCCTTCTGTAATTGTAGCAGGTAATGGTGAATTGATGAACACTAGATTACGCTTAACTGATTAAGGAGAGAAGAATTTATGGTGGTAGAGTAACCGAATGAAGCGTGATGAATGTAGAATTGTGATTGGGTGTTGAGAATGATAGAATTCTCGCTTTTTATGACGTATATTAACTAGCAAGGTATAGCTTGATAAACGTTTCAAGGTTGATGGTGAGACTTGTTAACTCGTCAAAGTTGATCCTGGTCGGACTACGTTAAGCCCTCAGATGGCTGACAATTTATTCATTTTCTTCGGCCGCTAGAGACATTCGGTGACGAAATTGAATCTCATTCGCCAATACAAAGTAGTTGACGTGCGTCTGGAAGCTCCATTATGGCGTATTGTGCGGTTGCTAATGAAACTGTTGAGTCCAGCTTTTGTGGGGCGAATCTGATTGATGATTGGAAGTGTAATGACATTTCCGTACTCCAACCTGAATGGCTGGCGTCTTGATTGTGAAAATCTGAAGTATATATATACATATATATATATATATGGACGTTTTAAAGGGAAAATATTAATAGTCATTTTCTTGAACTTAGTATAAAATTAGAAAAGTTTTAAGCGAAAATTCAAAATATTTCCAACCTATTTTGGCAATGTAAGGACCCCAGTTGAAAAGTGGAAGATGTGCGTATTTTTTTTTACCTACGGTTTTTGAGAAAATTGAAAAAAAATTTTGTAAAGTGGCACTTTTGGTTGACTGATTCTGTTCAAAACCCTGATTCAGTTCCGGGTCCCCCCTGGCAACACTTAAACTAAATGTCAAGTTTGAACTTTCTGCGATTTCCATTTTTGCGTTATGCTGACCACACACACATACATAAATTTATAAAACATTTTTTGGTCTTAGGGAACCTCAAAACATGTATTTTCGGGGAAAACTCGATATTCAAAATTTGACCCGATTACGATACTTTCACTTACAGTAGTTAGAGAAAGTAAAAATAGCGGTGTCAAAAAAAAAAAAAATAAACGAAATTTTGAAGAAAACTAGTAAATTAGAATTGCAATAATTACTTGAGAAAGAGAGATGAAATCCAGTAGTCGCTAACTACAGAGCAGAAGCCACGATCTAGCCACCAGTGATATAGCACACCAGTTTTTGCACCACCACAAGCTCCCATGCTACAGCGGCACGAAGAAATGAGTGGCAAGTTTGATAATTGCCGTCGGCTGCGGCAATGGTGCCAGCAAGACAGCGTCACTCCTAATTATTTAAATTCTGTTTACTTCAGCCCAATTATTCTGTAGTTTCTTTTTAACAGGGACTGCTCTACAGTACAGCAAAGCCGCACACAACATGAAAGAGAAAGACACAAACCCTCTCCGTTCTAATTAACCAAGGTGGTTTTTCTCCAGTTTGTCACTGCTTTCAACTCCCACCACAGGGAGCTCTTCTGTGGTATACACCACTTTGGCGTACAACTAGTTCATATCTTATATATTATTCATTTATCTCCGGATATTCAAAGAAGAAGGGAAAGATAATTAAAATAATTTAATTTTCTTTTATAACAAAAAAAAATATTGGAGAATTTATTATGCATTCTACAGCCTTGTTTATTAAAGTTTCTTAAATAATAAAATAAAAACAATCGATAATAATCGATAATGTAAACAGTGCCGGAAGGTAACACAATCAATGAAAAATTCCTAATTAGTATTAATACACAACACATTACGAAACATATATGTATTATTTTTAGTTCGCTTACTGCTATAAGAGAAAGAATTACCGTCTGGTCAAAATCCCAAAATTAGTGTATTTGAACAAATATGTAAAAAAAAAAACACCACCCAGCATGCTCAATATGATTATTTCATTTAATATTCCGATATCTCCGACAGGGAAGATTTAGGTCAAATTCGTCAACCGGAAAAGCATCGTTTCGTGTTTGGGGGGTATTTCGGAGAATAATGTCAGGATTAACTTGAAAGTGTCATTAAGCGCTGTCAGAGGCGTTGCCATACAAAGTAATCACCTTCTTTAGAAGATTTAATCATCTTAAAACCAACAACTGTATTCCTCACTTCCAGGTTTATACTCGTATGTAGCTGTAATGCTATTTGTTGATGCGGCGAAAATGTAGAACCAACAATCGTATTTTTAGGAAGGTGAGTCCTAGGAAGACAAAAGTGAACAAAAGGTAAAAAAACAAAAACAATAAAGTACCAAGTTTGAAGGAAATTTGTAAAAATTTGAATTTCAATGATAGCAATAATGGAAGTTCCCGCTAGTTTTGCTCACAGATTTATTTTTGTGGAATTTTCAACTGCACAACAAAATATGTCTATCTAACGGCATATTCAGGCACGACATAAGTTTCGCAATTATGTCGCACTTTCTCGTACTCTTCGACGAAAAAGTGTTTGAAAATTTTTCTTTAAAAAAGAAATTAAATTAAAGTCTAAAAGTAGTTTTATTGAACAAAATCGATAATTCAATCAATACGATAAACAATTCATTGATAAATTCATGGAAATAAAATTTATTTTAAATCACTGTAATGTTAATTCAAATTAAGTACTATTATTATGTATTTTATTTTAATTTACATTCATCGCTGCACAACGTACAGTCGATACAAGGATTTTTGAAGAAAATCAGTTAACCAGAAATGCGATTTATGGAATACGTTTTTGACTTTTTGGAATTTTCTCGAAAACGATATAAAGATTTCTTTTAAGCTTCATTTGCTAACTGCACAGCTAAAAATGCATTAATTTTATTTGAAACCATTTTTCCACAAAAAATATTATTTTGGATAGTTGTGCGGAATTTGTGGCGTTAAATTTAAGGATTATATGTGTTTGTTCAGTACTTTTAAAGCGCTCTACTGAACCCTAACATAATCAATCATCACATCTCTACTTGACTTGATTGATTCTAGGTCCTTACGCGTTGGTCTAGTGGCTAGCGCATTAGCCTTTCGTGCGAGAATTCAGGGTTCGAATCCCGTGAGGGCAAAGTCGGTGTTGACCTAGATCGTGATGAAAAGTGGGTAGCTACAGTTAGTAGTGCCCTGGGTAGCGAAGGCCGAAACTAAACGGCGTGGGAACTGCGGCGTGCTTACCATACGCCCCCCTATTCAAATCGCCGTCTGGCAAGCCTTGGCCCTTCATTGGCTGTTGCGCCATAGGGTTTCATTGATTTTTAGCCTTTCTCCGGCATCGCGTAAAAAACTGGTTGTGGGGCCATTTAGAAATGGTTTACGCAAAGAATGGTTCACATAATTTGAAAAACATTGCGGATCTTTTTTTGGGGGGCATTTAGATAGTATGGGTCTCACTGCGGATCCACTCTGTAAGAAATGCGACCAGAAGGGCGAAACACCATTTCAGTTTCTTGGATAGTGTGAGCGCTCAGCTCCTCGCAAGCAATCCCAAAAATTAGAGTCTGTAATTTGGTTCCGAATCCGTAATCGAATATTTCTCTCAGCCTTGGTGTTTTTTGTTTTTTGTTTTAATGAGATGGGCTGATGTGAGTTACCTTACGCGGCGCACAATGGCCTAATTGCAAAACATGGTGTTCCCATGTCCTACATTAGATTAGATTAATCATGAGAACAATTAGAAGTTCTATAGAAGATATTCCAAATTTGTATGTATTGTCATCTGGACCTCATGAGTTACAATCAAAGAAAGTCACATGAATGATTCATACCAGAATTTTAGATTAATAATCAAAAGAGTAACAAAATCAAATAAGTCAAAGAGATATAGAGTGATTGCAATAAGCCAGTTTTTCTCTGTCTCTTGTCGATGTCTCTTGACTTGTTGGTTAAAGGGATTTATGTGAGAAGTTGCGTAGTGTCCCCTTCTATGCCCCACACAACTGAAAGCCATTATAGAAATGACTTACCAGAAATATCAAAGCTCGCACTTTATTTTATACAGTTTTCTTCTCTCTCTCTCTCTCTCATTAAATTTCATTATTATAAATAAATGAAATGAAATTTTCCCAATTAAAAATTTATAAATGATTTATTTTCTAAAGCTTCTTTATATTATAAATCACATTAATAATATTGTTACATAATCTTTTATATTAAACTTTCTTTAGATTACTTCTTCAGGTACTTTATTCTTTTATTAGATTAGCTCTTTTTTTAATCTCTCTTTCTCTCTCTTTTTCATTAAAGCATTTTTTAATCAAAAGATATAAAAGATAATGAGATTCTATCCTCTTTAAATGCAACTAAAATTAATAACTGCGGAATTATCATGGAGGAAATGAAATTGTTCATTGTATGAGTGCGACATGGCCAAGATCATAAATTATCAAACGTTTTGGTAACAGAGTTGTTGTCCATGTAATATCGCCACAGACACTTGTTCACGCTATTGTGGATAATGTACTCTCTCTATTTTCGGTTGGTTAATTTCAAACCATCCAATTTACGCTTCTCTTTCATTAATATTACGAAAAGTTGCAGTTAGTACGGCAATCTGGCACGGTAATATTATTTTAATTTTGTAATGAATTAGTTTTAGAGATTTATTAGTTTGGTTGACTACCGGCCGGCCATTTTTTGACATGTTTGTGAAAGTTGGAATGAAAATGAGCCATAGTAGAAATAAAAATGAAATTTTGCCAAGTTTTCATGATTTTATTATGGATGTAGTATGTGGTACAGTGTTAGTGAAATTGACGGGTAGCTGTATCATATTAACTTGTGAAACTATAATACAAAACACTCTTCACAAATTTGTTTTACCATCAATAAAGTTAATAAGAATTATTGCATTTTATATTTTATTTATTTTTTTTACTTTGGCCATATCTTACCACTCTATTGTCAAATACCTCAAATTTCAGAATACCTCAATTGAAAATTTGACATGATCGTTGACGAGTTTCTCTTACACCTGCAAGGGAATGTAAAAAAAATCATGGGTCAGTAAATCCAGGAAAGTTTCCTTCAAACCAGAAACATTATATAAGAGAAGAAACATGTTGTTGAGATGAGTGCAAATTGAAAATATAAATCTGGGTGAAAAAATTTTTCCATTTTTCAACTTTCCCATCAGAGAGAGATTAATATGATGTTATTTCCTTTAAGCCGCTTTATGAAAAAAAAAACAAAGAAAAAAGTGTAGGAAAATCATTAACGGCTATATTTTCCACAGGTTTAAATATGATTACTACAGGGAAAATACAGTTTTCTATTGTTTTTCTTCTCCATAGTTAAATAAGAATTTATAGCTATTATAGCCTTGGCAATAAAGTTCAAAATAATAAACAAGAGAAGAAAATTGTGTAATATTACTAAGCTGGGGTGTGTAATAGTAATAGCTCAAAGTTATTTCGTGAGGATTACATTGATGTGCTCGAACAGTAAATGGACGCTATAGCAGCGCATTTTGCAGCAAGATTATTTAACACACACACACACAAAACACACACACACACACACAGAGTCAGAGAGGGTGTGAGAGAACCTGGATGGTGAGGTAATATGCATCATTCTTAGACTGTTCCGCTTCTTCCCACCAGCTGAAACTTGTAAGTCCTCTCTTCAGATAAGCCCTAGTATTACAACAGTTTGAGAAAATGATTCTTTATGTTCAGAATAGTTGAAATACATCGAATTTTGTAGCTTTCTGTGGAGAGCTATTTTACGAAATAACTAAAAAAGTTTAAGAGTAGAGAGAGCTAAAAATACTTTGCAAGAAGTACTTCGCTGATATTGCTATGTGTAATTTTGAAGAAGATTTAGAACTGTAAAAAAAGATATAAAGCCGTTTATCTCAGTTTTTTTTTTTTATCTTTCAGAGAGTGTGTGTGTGTGTGTGTGTGTGTGTGTGGGTGTGTCTGAGTGGGTATGTATATACAAATATGTGATCTGCCTACCTTAATCACGAAAGATAGTTGAGAGGAGTTATATTTGAAACGTTTGGATATTACCCGGATGTTTATACTTTACTGAATGGTTTTTTCAGTTTTGTTTGTTTGCGATTATTTTCAAAACAGATCCAAAGGGCTTATCTTTTTTAACTTTGTATACACACTGCATAGAATGTAGTTGATCCACATTCATTTGGATCATTTTTTCGGAATGTTAATATAAGAAGTGGCTGTGAGAGTTGAGGGGGAATGACATTAAGTTTCTCCTTAGAGTAGTATATTGTCTTCAAATTTAGTATATTATCAGATTCTACAATTATGAGCTACAGCAACCCACAGTCAAACTATAGCATACCATAAATAGCTTCAATAACAACATTACTTACTGTACACTTTTCAGATGACCAATTCTGTGTATAAAACACTGGCACCTCCAAAGTAGATCTTTTACAAGTAATTAGTATATTATTTATGTATGTCAAACCCGGCACAAGAATCGTCACAAGATACTCTTGCTATCATTTGAGAGATATTCTAGGTAACCTACTCCAATAAGATAAAGGCAAACCAGCCAGCAAGCTAGCAAGAGAAAGGGTGCTGCCTCGGAAGGTAGCATAAGTTAAATCCTAGCACTTTTTGCCTTACTCCCACTCTCCTCTTCTGTAAAACACATTAGTTTGTGAGTATACAAACCTATAATCTTAACTGTGTGTTAACTTAGTTTGCTAATTAGTCCTTTATAATCTTTCAGGCTTCAATATAATTATAATTTTGTTTATTCTTCAGTCCTATATAATAATACTTCAGGCTCAATAAATCCTTTCTTACATCTTTAGCCAACCCAAAACATAGCATTATACTAATCACAAAACACGCACACACATTTTCACCACTGTACGAATTTTTAATACTTCTTCCTCCTCAGAAAACTCCAGAACATATATTTCCGGTGAAAATCAGACACAACTGTAACACTCGTACTTCCCTTACATAAGAGTAAAGGTGAAAGAAAAGTATTCTGACTCCGTTCTATTTTTGTTAATGCTTGGAAAATACTAAGGGAAAACTCAATTTTTAGTTTTCTAGAAAAAAGAAAAAACAGCCAGTCCTATAAAGTTGGTATGTATAATAATTATTACCTAAAGAAATAATAAAACTTTATTCACTTTATGAATAATACATGACCATTCATAATAATTGTAATCTATTTTTTTTAAGCCAAGCAATAAATATGGTAATTTTATTTGCAAATTTAATAATAACAATAATTAATAATCGCTGGAAATTTCAGAGAAAAGTGAGAGAGAATGAAAGAGATGGAGATATAAGATAAATCTTTGTAAATGAAATACAAATCTATTTTATATTACGTAATGAATTATCGCTTAATTATATATTCATGCATTCAAATGTACATTAAATTGCCGGTGCTTTATAAACTGAATTGCCAATTTGTACGCTAAGAATACCTAAATGTTAAGATAATATAATATAGGATTATATAATGGGCTGGGTTTGCATACTTTGGTGATCTTGTGGATTTATCAAGCTCCAGCCATACTGACAGTCCGCTGACATTGGCATGCTTTAACTACTCATACACTTTGTACCACTTAACGTCGTCGGCTAATTTTATTTATTTTCATATGCACTGAAAATGGCTTCCTAACCGGATGCTTTTATAAATATATATGTTATTCATTTTTTTTTTTTTATGGAAAACACTAAACAGCTTACTATCAAGTATTTACGAGCTTTTTAAGAAAATATCTACTATTTCCATTCATAGTTGTTTGAAAGAGGCTAGATTACAAAATGCGATCTAGTATGCGAGCTGTGGAATCAGTTACTGACTTCATGTAAACATATTAACCACTCTACCACACGACAGTCTTCTGATTGAGACTGCGAAAGTGATTTGATAAAAGCTGATGTTTTACTTATATTGCGATAGCCATGGTTTAGGAAAGTAACAGCTTAAAGTTAGAGTTACGTGTCGTTTCTTGCCTTACCAAACCAGTATATACAAATAGGCGACCTAGTGACTGTGTACATATCCAAATTAGAGACATTAATTCCGTCACAAGCGTCTGTCAAGAATAGTCAGCCCATTCTTCATATAATTGGAGAATGAGGCCATGAATCTTGCCTGAGATGCTTTTATTGGGGTATATTGTATGCTACGGATTCTCATCGTCATATAGCTCCACCGCTTCTTGCACAAGATGTTGGGTCACTGGAGAAAGCTCTAACCTTTAGACTACTGTGGGAATTGGTTATTATTAATATTTTATTATTATTTTTGTTGTGATTATTATTATTTTCTTTGGTCACTCTGAGCCACTCCATGCGGATGCTCTGAGCCTTTGCAATTTTGCTGCGACAACAACGAACTCTGCACAGACATATTTTTTTTTTAATATTGCGTTAGACTGCACCTACAGTTTCAAAAATTTACGCACAACCCTGATGGTATCCCTTGAAGACCGCTTGCTGAGTTTCCGCGACAAGTGATACTATAAATGTCTTTCAACTCGGCCATGAGGATCTGATATTTGCTAATTTCGTGACCATAGTTAGAGTTAGTAATCCCGTCATTCGATACAGCTATTACACTATCTCCGCCATTCAATAAAGTGTATGTCAGCCCTCAATATACTACAAGTAATATATACAATTGAAAGATTAATATTTTTATTCACCTTCACTGGTCATATGAATGAATTAATTTAAATTGAATTATTTAAGAATAGGAGGAGGCTGATTAAAAATGGCCGACAATGACGAATTCTCATTTAATTATGTACAGAAAAATGAAATCTTAATGTTCTGTTATAATTAGAGGAAACTTCCTCCAGGATGGTATTTGAAAATTTTATAGGAATATAGTTTTATTTCTGGAACCCCTGCTTTTCCAACCCTCGGCTAGTTCACCCTCTCTCATATATCATGTATAATACATATAAAGAAGGGAAATTCGTAGGAGGTTAAATTAAGGGTTGTTGGAAGAGATTGGAACTGCGTCACCAACCAGGACATCTGAGGTCTCCTCGCCCTCTGCCAAGTCTGTTTTACTTATTCCTTTAGCCGGGGTACAATGTGTTACACAGCTCAAAGAAGAACTTACTTTATGAGGGGTTCATTAGGCTTATTGTTGTAGTAAATTTTGTAACTGGGTTTGGTCCCATTCTGCAAGCCAGGTTGGTTGTGTTATTTAACAATCTCTTCCTTGTTTGTGAGCTTGTAAGTAAACCTTGAAAGATATGCCGCAATGGTAGACTGGCAAGCATGCTGTGCATACACATCGGCCTCTAAAGAGGGTTGCCCCCAATTATAAAAAATTCACATTGGTTTTTTACTTTACTTTTTTACTATTTTTTTTTTTTTACCACATGCACACCCACTGCTCATGATATACTCTCAGTAGTTTACACTACTTTTCCGTTAACACATCCAATTAACCATAATGCACCATCATATTTTTTTTTACAGATGAGTATTCTTGCCAGATTTCTAGAAGTTGAGTATTTACGGGTCTCTGACTATGGTAATTGGTTTTCTCATCTTGGAAATAATTCTGCGAGAGGAACTTCTGCGATCTGGTCAGTTAGTTCAGTTTTCAAAATACATGCTTTGAGATCTCCGGAGTACCAAAAAGAAAAAAAAACCTGGTATGGCAGATTCACCGCAGTAATTAAAAGTCCCAATTGATTAATTTTCTTAAAACTTGGAATTTTTACTAAATATTATGAAGTTGACCTAATTAATGTTACATAAAACATCGATTGGGAGGGGGGGTAAACTTGTACTATCTGAATGTGAAAGATCCCTGAATGAACAATAGATATTGTTGGAACCACATTCTTGTTCCGATATTCAATGGCATATCCTCCAGCAACTTTTGTAACTCTTGGCGATAAAATTAGCGTATTCTTGCCCATTTAAGGTACCTGGCGGAAAGTATGGGCCAATAGTTTGGTCTCCAACCATTCCGCACCAACATTAACAGGCACATGTTAATGTGTGCATATTATAAACACATATAGACCTATACTTTTTGTAAGAAATATTTTTCTGGAAGGGATGACATTAGGTTTTCCTTGAAATAAGTCCTAGTTTAGGATATTATACAATTCTAGCTTCGAAGGAAATTCCCAGAGATCAGAGTTTGAACTAAACCGGTTGACCAAAACTGCGACTATTTACCGCAAACTATTTTTATAATTTCCGTGATTTTTTCGATAAAAACAACACATTCCATTGATCTTGGTACACTGACTACTTATTCGAATAAAGACCACTCATTAGTCGTGACGTTACATTACACTAAAGTCCCATTTAGCAAATGCTCCCCAAAATATACGGTGTTGAAGGTAATTAACTATTTCATACAAAGTTAATAATAGGACTTTTGCTGTCATCTCGGCTAGATTTGATGAGAATAAAAGAAAATAAAAAAGTAATATTAAGTTAAAAATTAACTAGCAACCTAGCTCGCACGCGCGCGGACAACACACACATGGAAGTCATTATTAATTAAAGCAGTATTATTCAAATTTGATTAAATAAACAGATCTGTATTCAAATATTAGGACCTCAGTAGCCTCATTATAGCTAGGAAATATGGATGTATGATTTGCATTGAATAGTCGTCGTGCTGTCAGCTGATTTGATTTGGTTAACACACTATGGTATCAACTCTGGTATTATTTGTTTAATATCTACCGATGACGTTGGTTATATCATGCACTATGTATTTCTGATATTCTTTGTTTATTTATATAACCTCAGTACATAGGGAGATTGCATAATATTTGTTTATGTATGAGTTAGGCTGAAACATACATAAATGATAAGACTCCGACCACAGGTCATTGTATCATTTTCTTTTTACACTCTTTTTTTTAAAGTTCTGCTCATAAGCTGCGATTCCCCCTTTCACAAGAATTTTCGAGGAAAAAAATTGAAAAGATCCTTCTTCTCCTTCTCTTCCACTAATGCTCAATAGATTGATTCAAACAAATACATTACATGTGGTAAAAAAATCTGCTGCAAAAACTCATACACGCGTTATCTTACAGCATCTCTCAACTTTAAATAAAGTTTTTTTTTTATTTATTTGAAAATTTACAACTGTTGGTACGCTTGCGTAACCAGCAACAAGTAAATGAGATGACTAAAGGTGAAGGAGAAATGACACTGCACACTATTTCGCTGCTCACACTTATAAGAGATCACGAGGCCTCAGTCATCGAGGAACGTTAACCTTCATTCTCCATCTGCGAAACCACTTCCCTAGGGATTGAGAATGTTTTTGAAGGTTATGTGTGCTTAACATCGAATCGTTACTTTCTCTTACTCCTATTAAGAGGAAGTATTGTAATCGTGTCGAATTTTCGATATCGAGTTTTCACCGGAAATATCAGTTTTGAGGTCCTCTCAGTCCAAAAAAGTGGTTTTTAGCAAATGGTCTGTGTGTCTTTGCGTGTGTGTGTACAGCATAGCTCAAAAACGAAAAACCGTAGAAAGTTGAAACTTGATATTCGTTGAGGTATCACCATGGGATCTAACAGTACGTTATCTGTCAAAATTCCTCAACCGGAAGTACCACTTTACTAAATGGATTTATTACTTTTTTGTGATTTTCAGAAAAATAGCTCCGACGATTTTCTTCAAACATTGTATAGTAACTACAGCTACAACTTTTATTTGAAACATTTCTCTGGGCAAATTCATTTAAGGAACTTTTGCAGGAGGGGAGAAGTTATGTTTTTCTCCAAAGTGCTATCATCGTTGATTATACAATTCTATCATCCAAACAAAATTAATTAGAAATAAATAGATGACCGTAATCCGAGTTTCAAGAAAATTAGTCCGGAAGTGCGCTTTTACTGAACAGTTTTTTTCAATTTTCGACGAATTTCATTAGATTTGGTACACAAACTACAAAATTTGTCAATTATAATTTTGAGAACTGGAGTAAGAGAAAGTTATGTGAGTGTTTCAACCAAATTCTTTTACTCTCTCTTACTCCTAGTAAGATCCCACAATTTCGAAATTGAGCTGTCAGCGGAAATACATGTTTTGGGGTCTCTGATTACGAAAAAAATGGTTTTAGCGAATGTCTGTCTCTAAGTGTGTGTGTGTGTGTGTGTGTGAACACAATATCTCAGAAACGAAAAGTCGTAGATAGCTTAAACTTGGTATTCCGTTTAGGTACTACCATTCCATTAGACACGAAGTTTTGGAGCCAAATCCATCAACCGGAAATGCGACTTTTCTGAATGTTTTTTCTTCAGTTTTTCTGATTTTCTCCAAAAAAGGTGCGGCGATTTTCTTTAAACGTCGTATACAATCTACACATTTAAATACCCATCACTTTTATTTGAAACATTTTCCCGGGAAAAATTGATATTTGGGGGGGGAGATAGTAGCGTTATATTTTCCTCTAAAGCACCACTTCAGTTATAAATATATGAAAACATATGGTTTTCACCACCTGTATATCAAGAATACACATTAGAAGCAGTTACTATTTCATTGGATGTTGTTGAAATGCACTATACAAATGGTTATCCACTTCCAATTCCATCCAATTGGTTTAGTTTTTTGTCAAATTATTTATTACTATGTGATGGAAATTCGAGCTTCTGTAACGCTAATATCGTTTGGCATGATGAAAATAATAATATTTTATAATTGATTAATTTATATATAAAAGGGAACGTTTAAAAGAATTTTTAATTATCATAATAAATGAATGTATATTTAAATTTAATTGTAGATGTAAATGTAAATTTAATTAAGAATGGCAATAATTTATGTATAATTGTTTTGATATCACCATGTACAATTTTGATTGGATATATTGTATTTGAAATATTGATAGGTGTATTAAACAGAGATGTAGTGAACAAACTCAGTCTGGCTGGAAGCACAACAGTGTATGCATTCATCTGATCGTCCCAGGTGACCAAAACTAATTAATTATTTCTATTAGCCACTTGTATAACTAAAATTTACAGAACACATTAAACAAATGTACATAGATCAATTAAAAAGCATCATTTACATTCAAAGAATATGGAGCCATTTCAACAAAGTATAAAAATAAAAATTTTAAAAATCTCTAGTTAGAAACAATCTCTCACTGTAATTATTGTAATTGACGAATCAAAATTTTCTTCAAACTTGAGAATTTTAACTACAATTTTAGTGGTTTTTATAATTCCAAAAATGATGAATGGATTACACTTATTCGTACTTAAACCTAACGGAGTTCGCCTCTCTGTAGCGCAAATGAGAAGGCTCCGGGCGCCACTAACCATAAATGTTAAAATGCCTTTGAAAAAAAAGCATCACTAGGATTCCAAATATGAACAAAATGATGTGAATATAATCATATTCCACAAGACAAAATTGAAAAAACCCTAATTACATTAAAAATCTGTGGCGTAAGATTGCAACGTTGCAGCTTCCTCTCTCAGAACTCCATAAATCCTTTTTTCCGGAAAATTATTTCAAACAGAATTGATGTTTATATTTGTGAAGTTGGCATACCAAGTTTAAAGAAAATCGTTGTACCTCTTTTCAAGAAAATTTCTAATTGTGTATAATATATTTCCTGAAGAAAAAACTCAATTTCTAAAATTTGACACGAGCGCAATTTTTTTTTTCTTACAGCAGTAAGCGAAAGTAAGAAATATTCTAATTCAAGGCGCCAAGATAACTTACATTTTCAATGGCTACAGAATTCCTCCAGTCTCAGACAATCAATCGTAATATATCCATCCTCATGTAGTAATTCGTAGAAGAAAGGACAAGTAGCATACCCTTTCCGCCTCAACATGTTACATTATTTTTCTAATTAATTAGAAGCGAAATAATTAAATAATGTAATTAATGAATACTAAAACAATATATACCATTTTCTATAAAGTTTATCATTAAAAGGAGTAAAAAAAAAAACGAAGGAAATCTTTCTGTAATGAAGTAAGACGTTAGTTATATAGTTGGAATACAATGGACTGTGGATGGAAGAGGATTAAGAAGTTGTTGTAAACTTCACTGAGAGAAATGGCTGGTTGAGAGCTACACAGAAAGAGAGAGAGAATGTTGATAAGGCACTAAGTTGAAACAGAACTTGATGAAAGTAAACACAGACAGACAACAATACTTGCAGTTCTACCAGCAACTAGACGGACTTCTTCAAAATTGTATATCTCTCCATACAGCTGATCGAAATAGATTTGTCTGTTTCCTTTTCTTTCAAGATAATTTGTATTGATGTTTATCTTGAGAATTGTGTGAGCGAACCACCTTCTTGATACAACTATTTTTAAAGTAAGTATTGCTTACTTTTCAGTTTTGTTTTCTTTTGGAAATCAAGTTCCATCTGACAACTAAGCTTGATGATAAGAAAAGAATTATATAAATCTATAACGGAGCCACTAATTATTTAAGGCAGTGTTTATCAAAGTTTAGAACGTGTTTTCCTTACGGTCGCGTAAAAAAATTAATGAGGATGGAAGCGAAGATAAAGAAAATTGTGTGAAAACTCAGACGACTTGTCCTTATTACAATGATTACAAGTTTAATGGACAAATTTTCCACAAACCTAGCATTTCTTTCACTACCAGCATTACACTATTTTGGTTTATTGGACCTACCAGATACTCCAAATGATTTTCTTTAATCTTGGAAAGCAAATTGCACTTATCTAGAGACCTACCATTATTATTTTGAATAGAGTTTTTCCGAAGAAATTTATTTCAGACAGATTCTGTGTGGAGGGGAGAGCTGAAACATTAGGTTTACTTCAAACTGTACAACCAGGTATAGTTGGGCCTTGATGAAAACACATCCTAATGGTCTAGAATATGGCCTAAAAAATATAGCATAATGTTCAGCTTCAGATACCAATTAATTTACCAACATTATTAACGCTTATTAAATATATTTAATGACAAAATCGTAACACCATCCACTGGCAAGGAGGTGAAGATGGCTCTGGAATTAACAAGTCAATGGCAAGTACCACTGACTTGAATTGCTTCTGGGACCATTGAAAATTTGCTCATAAGATAAAGCATCCTTTCTGGAATGAGGCACTCCAGACAGAACGTTGTCAGAACGTTGACATGTTTAATTCTAATTTATATTATTTAGATGATAGAAATGTATAATAAACTAAAATAGCACTTTAAAGGAAAAAATAACCGCGCCCTTCTCTCAAAAAAAAACCACCTTTAATTAATTTTTGGAGGGAATAGGTTTCTTACAACAGTTGTACATGATATTCAAGTTTAAAGAAAATTGTTGAAACTGCTTTCCAGACAACTGAAAAAACTATTTAGTAAAAAGTACTTCCGGAAAATTGGCAACTTATTAAATTCTATTTAGATAATACAATTATATAATAAATTGAAATAGCATATTAGAGGAAAACATACCCCCACCCATACCTCAAAAACTCCCTTAAAAGGATTTTCCCAAAGAAATTTTTCAAATAAAAGTTGTAGCTCTTTGTATGTGGAGTTAATATAGGAAGTTTAAAGAAAATCGTAAGAGCCTTTTTTGAGAAAATTCGCAAAAGACTGAAAAAATCCTTCATTAAGTGGTATTTCCAGTTGAAAAATTTTGAGAGGTAAGTTCGTACCGGATCCCATTGTGATGCCCATATGGAATGTTAATTTTGAACTTGCTGCGATTTTTTGTTTTTCTTTCGAGCCGTGAAGACCATTTTTTGGACTCGGAGTACCTCAAAACGTGTATTTCCGATGATAACTCGATATGGAAAATTTGACACGATTACAATTTAGAATTTAGAATTTAATTTTAAGCAAATTTGATCGTATATTTATCGCTAGAGGAGGAATATTAATTCTAATAATAAAAATTGGTTCAATGGAGGGAGATTATAAGGACAAATCCAATCCCAATACTCCTATTAAACAAATGGTGGAATGTATAAATGTGGTTAAGTGTCTACACAACTAATAAAAAAATTTGGTGTGAAACGTTCACACGACTTCCTCTTGCAAACAGCCATATTTTCTTTACACTGTAATGACGTCAAAGCAATGTCAAAGCCTTCACAAAATATAACAAAAGGAAAGAATAATTTATAACTAGTGGCCCCACAGCCGGCCGCTGCCTTTTCAATACAAAGGTATCAAAGACAAGCACCGATAAAGCCCTGTCTATTGAACAGAAGCCACCTGGTCTTTGAAAGTCGCCGATGGGCGACCAAATCTGGCCACTGACCTGAATCACTGGTCGCCGACCTAACCAAGGTCGCACAAGGTCGCACGCTAGTAGAGATGTCTTAGTGTGAGAACTTACTTACACACTTGACAGGGTGTGAGTAAGACTAATATAAACTTCGCCCCACTGGAAGAGGGGATCATTATATCAATCATCAGTATACCAGTAGCCACATCATTATATCAGTATCATTTTACAGCAGCAGTTATACTTGAGTTCCGAGCGCGTCCCTGTATAAGGTTTTACTTATAATTACTTTCATAGTTGTGCATATTTGTTTATTTATTGTAATCATTTTAAATTATTTGTTACTTAACTCTTAAAATTGTTTATTTACTTTTATCAAATCATATTAATTGTAGTTAACCATTAGGCTCATTCAAATGATTGTTAAAATATATTCTATTTTTATAAATTCAGTGTTAGTAATTCAAGCAATACTCTCTAAACTACCTTCCGCCTAATAAATCCCTCTTCAAGACATCTAACTCCATACCTCAGGAATCACGAAATTGATTCCACTACAACATTTACTATTCTTATTAGTGTTTAAAACCGTCGGCACTTTTATGGAGAAAAATCACAAAGAAACTGCAAAATCTATTCAGTAAAGTGGCATTTCCGGTCAATCGATTTTCTTCAAACTCGGGATTTTGACGATATTTTTAATTCTAATTAGTATTATTTAGATGATAGAATTCTATAGTAAACTAAAATACTTTAGAGAAAACCATAACCCCACTTCTCCCCCAATACTGCCCTTAAATGAATTTTTTCGGAGAAATGTTACAAATGTATGTAGTAGCTGTTTGTATGTGTAGTTGATTTGCCAAGTTTGAGGAAAATCGTTTGAGTTGTTTTGGAGAAAATCACAAAAAAACTGAAAAAAAAACTATTCATTAAAGTGGCACTTCCGATTGTCGAATTTCCCCGAAAACTTCGTGTCTGATGCGGTGGTAGTAACTAAACAGAATTCTAAGTTTGAACTTCCTGCAACTTTTCGTTTTTGAGATATTCTTTTCTCACACACACACACACACACACCATTTTCTAAAAAAACACTTTTTTTTGTACTCAGTAGACGCAAAACGTGTATTTCCGGTGAAAACTCAATTTCTAAAATCTGGCACGATCGCAATACTTCCTCTTACTGTTTATTAGTACCCGAAATATTCACATGATTTTCATTTATTACAATTATTACATGTTGTAAAATGTGGGCTTTTTAATAATCATTTAGATAATAACTACTTCGTGTTGAACAAAATATCAGATAGTACTTGTCAATAAGGTATCAGCAGCTTCATCGATTCTAAGGCACAATGTGCTGCAGCGACCTCTGTCAGCTTCCAGCAACACTTGTTAAGACGATTTAAAGTTGAGGCCAACCTACAGATCCCACCACAAACTCCTTAAACTAATTTTTTTCCGAAAAAGTTCCAAATAAAATTGATAGATATTGTACAGTAACTTTCCAGGTGTACCGGAAATCGTTGGTTATGTTTTGTAGGAAAATTTCTAAAAACTGTTTTTATAAATTCAAACTTCCGGTTTGAACGATTTTCTTTAAAACTGGAATTCTAACCGTGCATTTATTGTACAGTGAACAATATGTAATATCGAAGGGCAGTTATGAGGAAAGTTTAAGTATAATGCTTAGTGTCTACTTGAGACAAAGTCTCGAGATCAGTCTTAGGGTGTTGTCATTTGAGATCACTTTCGCTCTCGAGTTTTCTGAGACTCGACAGTCACTACAGTCTTGAGACTAGGAAATTTCGTGTCCACTTGGGAGTCCACTTGCAGCTTGTTTATTTTATCTTTTCTTTCCTTATGGATTCGCGTCAAGTCCTAGCTTTTATAATTGCGTATA